>WEDG01003670.1:0-223166 GCA_017591395.1 Schistocephalus solidus | reverse complement strand
AAGTTCTAACGGTTTACGCAAAAAGACGAGGGTAGTTTAGGTCTTTGAAAATAAAACAAGCTACGAGATGACCTAGAGAATTGTTTGAGACCATGAGTTTGACCTCTTCGAATTGGCTGGGACTGAGTGCATGCGTTTCCATCCCTTAAATCCACAGAGGAAGTTAGCCCATCCGGCCCTCCGACGAATCTCTTTTTCACAGGGCTTCATTGGAGCCTAGGACGTCTACTACTGTGGGGATTCTTTAAGCATCATTGGAAATTTAAATGCAAACCAGATACCGATTTTCTGAAAAAATACTGATTACAAACTTGCAAGCTTGGAAAGCTTATTTAAATGGCCATCGTTTGCGCCTGGGTAAAACATGCTGACAAATGCCGATTTTCAGGGATGCTGGTATAAAAATCGATGGAATAAATTTTTCAGAAATGATCAGAAAACTCTAGGGTTAAAAATATTTTCCCTTATCTTACTTGGCTTAAACCGAACGAAATACGGAAAACACCAAAGCTGAAAACTCAGTTGCACTCATTAGATATAAGCTGATAATTATTCAGTGCTCAATATGCGTTCGAACTAATGCATACAATTTGCGAAAAATGGTTGAACCAATCTTGCTGACTGAATATTGAATGCCCCTTGCTTTTACTCGACCATTCAGCGCTATTGTTTGCACGACCTTGGTTTTGGCTCACTAGCTGCATACAGTGCACGACAATTCGTACGGCCTGTTAACGTTTTATCGTGCGGCGGTATGGGCCAAGGACAAAAGTGAAAATTGACGTGAGTGATATAATGAACTGAGCAGATATTTGCAAACTAAATGATGCATTCAATATATTTATTTAAACTTATGAACTTATACTTTTACTGATTTTTATAACTAAGCTCTCAATGCAAACCCGACCACGAAAAATAAAACCCATCTCTAAAGTTTTACAGCCACCATAAATAGCACAATATTTCCTAGGCGTCTTTTTGCTTTGTAATGCAGTATTAAAGCACTAAAATTTTATAAGCATAAACATCTGTTGATTTTTGAGACACGGGCACTAGACTTTATCAAAATAACAGTTTAAGGAATTTGAACTCAGATCGTTAAGCACAAACTATCTTTTGCAAAAATCTGTCGACATCCTATAAAAGAACTTAGACTGATAGCTTATCAAACAACAGTCAACGATAGGTATTAAATAATTCGACATGTATACTAGGAAAAAACGGCATGTGGACATTTTCAACAGGATTTTTAAGGCCAGGTTAAAATAAGACCTTTTTGACCATTTATCTGAAAAAAATTCTGTATTCACGTTTAAAAACCTATGCGCTGTTAAAGAATGAGGGAACATTTGCCCCAATTTGGAAGGTCAAATAACTATATACCTTTCCGCGAATAATTAACAGGTTTCTTAGTTAACTTAAAACATTAAATTCATATTCTGATAATGCATTATTGTTTGACCAACTCTAAATGTTGCGAGGCATGCCTTTGGAGCATCATCTTTTCCAAGAGGCTAAAAATAATTTTCGAGCCCTCCCTTAGCAAAAACACCTTATGTATATAATAAACTTTAAAACCAAAATAATCTATGACCTTGGAAACTTGTTTCCATATGAAAATGGTTTCATTCACATGATTTTTTAAGCATTAAACAAATAATAATTGAAAAGATATTTCCTTAACTTAGAAATATCGGAAAGACGACAATACATTCGTCATTATAAAAATAAAACAAAAGATTTGGTTCAAAAATCCTTTGACCTAGAAGGAAAAAAACTATGTATATCGTAAAGCACAACTTTATGTAGGTAAGTTTTATGTCAGTCAAGCGATATTATATCAGTTTTCACCGGCGAATTAGTTTAAAAGTTAATGTGCCGGTCATTCAGTTTCAACCAAAGAACAAGTCCTTAGTCCGGTTAAGCATGTGGTAGATGATTTTTCCCTTATCCCTATCTATTCAGTTATATAAAGGTGGGTTTGCGAAATCAGCTTTGAACTCTAAAAGTCCGAAAGAGACAAAAGTAGTACAAAAACGCAATGTTCAAAGCACCAACGGAACTATGTATGCGTTTAAGTTATTTTCTTAGAAACTTGGGTTCAAATGAACGCCCATTGTTAAATCTTAATTTATCTTTTATTTTCACACAATAACTGCTTGAAGCCATTCGTAAAACTTAACCGTGCCCAAAAAATTAACAGAAATGGAAATAACAAGGCAATTCTTTGGAAATAAACGCATTAAAAGAAGTTTCTGTTCGCAAACCGAGGTTCCTAATCTAAAAATATGTACTCTTCGGAAATATGAGAGCATAAATACGCAATTTTCCATTCTGCTGATCATTAAGTGCTTGCTAGACTGTTCCATCAACAACTTTTAAAAGACATTTAACAGAGAAGAAACTATTAAGGAAGAATTTATAAACTAATGATGTAATCAACAAAAGTACTTTAATATTCGAAACAGTGCAACAAGGTTCCATTTAATAAAATAAAGCCATACTACAGTTTAAATGCCCCCAAAGAGGTTTAATTCGCTATCAGATAATAAACTACAGATGACCGTGCTAATATTTCAATGCAAATTAAAATATTTCTGATAAAAGACCTAATCTGGCTCTCTGGCAAGCAAGTTTCATTGAAAGCAGTGCTAAAGCCTGTTTGCTAGCTGATTCTAATTAAGCAACCGCAATACATCATATTTCAAACAGTGAATGGCAAAGGTTCACGCCACACATCCTTATCTCCGACTGACAGGAACACGAGTTAGACAAAAGACAGAGAAAACATTCTTCAGTTCCCCCTTCCGTAAAATGACTGCCCCTTCGCGAGATAATTTCTTGATGGCCAGCACTCGATTAATTCATGGCTGACATTTTCTCACCCGTGTTGGAGGTTGGTTGAATGATAACTTTGCCATCTGGCTAACCGGGACTGGTGGTGAACATAGTGTTCGTCTGTGCGCTTCAAGAAAATTATTCAGTTTCACTCATAGCCAAAGTTGCTTATTGATACCAACGCAACATCTGACACTATTTATTCTTGCAAGTGAGAAGATTCGAGCATGGGAAAAAACATTTGCTTCACGTAAGAGCTCGGCATGTGTAGACTAAGCTTAAGTGATCTTAATTCCAAAGATCGAACCCATTCCAACCGATGAAGCTAAGTGGAAGTGGTAAGACTGAGGGAGATCAACGCAACGCAAGAACTCCAATTCGGGCAGAATTCACCACTGCCCACCGTAGACAACTGCGCCACCCAAAACTTGAATGTTAACAACTTTAGTCTCATGATCAACGCCACCGTTAATGAATTCGGTTTGCTCAAGGCCTAGTTTGATGAAACCACGTAAGCAAAATTTCCAATGGAATTCATAAAAAGCCCCTGATTGCACAGGGACAAGCAAAAAAATGTGAAGTAGCCAAAGAAATCCATGTATTTGACATACTCAATGAAATACAGGAGCCAGTTGTAGCATACGTATTTGTGTATATTTCGTGATGACAGAAACTGGTACGAACATTGCTGAAAACCTACACCATTTTTTCTTTTACTTATGCGCCTAATCCGTCTAAAAACATGCTTTTTTGTGCAATATATGTTCCTTTATATTTTTATCAGACAAATTTGAGCAATAATATACAGAATCTTTTATTTGGGCTGAGTTGAGGCTAAGTTTGCGTGGCCATTTGAGCTCTTCTTTGGGACTTAAGGAGCCTTAACTGAACTAAAACTTACCACACTCAAAACTGATTTTTTTCTTCCGCGTAAGTCAGGATGCGAACAAGCACATCATTTATTTTTTTCAAAAACAGGTTTTTTTATCAAATTTAAAAGCCTGATTTGTAAATTTATGTGATATCAGGCCACATAGAGTAGTAGTGCTATTAACAAAAATTCTTTGTTGAAAACTCATCATATGTACTCTCCTTCTGAGATACCTTCTGTAAAAAGTGCATTTTTATGCAGTAATGCAGGCATGCGTAATAAATATTATTTTTCTTTTTTAAATATTCAAGAGAACCACGTATAGCATACTAAAAGTATTCTAGTACTACATTCTCCTAGGTGGCACAACTGTCCGTATCCGTCGATGACCGGTTATAAATACCTAAATGCACAAGGCATATGACGTACTGATGACCAGTTACAACCGTGAAACAGCTGTCTGCAATTTGCCTGTTGCATCCTTAGCAACATACCTGTGCATTATATGTGGTATGTGTCCTATGACACAACGTTCGTTTATCGCCGGTAGCTAGCTGGTGGGCGGGCGGACAAAATGTGATCGAGTGAGATCCTAACCAAATCAGTGAGTGTTACGCACTTTTTTGAATTAAATATATATATATATATATATATATATATATATATATATATAAATATATTGGTGCGTTGCTAAAGATGCAACAGGAAAGACGTAGACAGCTGTTTCACGGTCATTACCGATCATCAAAACGTCATATACCTTGTGCAGTGAGGTATATATACATGTCAAACAAGCGTATGACTCTCACTGATGTGGTTAGGATCACACTTGATCCCAGTGGCTAGCTGGCGGGTGGGCGGACATAATGGGATCAAGTGTGATCCTAACCACATCAGTGAGAGTCATACGCTTGTTTGACATGTATATATACCTCACTGCACAAGGCATATGACGCACTGATGATCGGTAATAACCGTGAAACAGCTGTCTAAGTCTTGCCTGTTGCATCTTTAGCAACGCACCAGTGCATTATATGTGGCATGTGTCTCATGACACAACGTTCGTTTATCGCCAGTGACTAGCTGGCGGGCGGGCGGACATAATGGGATCAAGCGTGATCCTAACCACATCAGTGAGAGTCATACACTTGTTTGACATATATATATATATATATTGCAAAATGTGGAACCGACAAAGACAAGGGAGACCGGAATAGCCATTTCTGGCTTATTAGTCGTCATCAGCCAGTCATACCCAATCCCAAGTGTGGAACACCTAGGATTCGAACCCGCGACCTTTGATAATTGAGTCGAAGGCTCTACCATTGAGCCACAGGCTCGTGTTTATATCGGTTGCGATCGGGAATTTGATGATAGTGTGCGGCTTACCGATCTGCTTAAGAAACATTTATGTTCCGTTGTTCCCTGGAACGCAGACTAGAGGCCTCACGGGCGGTCGCATAGTGACGTGTAGCATGTGTTGCAAAATGTGGAACCGACAAACACAAGGGAGACCGGAATGGCCATTTCTGGCTTATTAGCCGTCATCAGCCAGTCATTCCCAATCCTAAGTGTGGCACACCTGGCATTCGAACCCGCGACCTTTGATAATTGAGTTAAACGCTCTACCATTGAGCCACAGGCTCGTTGCTATGTCGGTTGCGATCGGAAATATGATGATAGTGTGCGGCTCACCGATCTGCTTAAGAAACATTTATGTTCCGTTGTGCCCTGGAACTCAGACTAGAGCCGTCACAGGCTGATAAATGTTCTTTAAGCAGATCGGTAGAGGTAGCGGAGTTCTGCCCTTTTGTCGTCCGGATCGCTGCAATGTGTTTCTACCCTTCTGTAGAGTTCGAACACAGCTGCGTTTGTGGCACAACGGGCGCTTACTGTGGTAACTAAAGATTTGGCGTGTGTTGGTCGTATTCCTATAAACCGTAGTTTTTATGTGCCTGTTGGATTTTCGATGGACAAGAACATCCAGGAATGGCAGTTGGTTGTTAATTTCGGCCTTTATTGTGGACTGGATGTCTGGGAAGACAAAATTCAGGATGCTATGGAATTCTTCGATCATTTCTCGTTTGATGATGACGAAGGTTTGTCAACGAATCGAGTCCAAAACGTTGGCCTGGTATATGGACTCCAGAGAATAACCAAGGAAAAAAATTCCTGAAATTATTAAGTGCAGGACCTGGAGTCAGATGATTCGGACATGACGTTTTAGGGTCAGACCCGAAATTTCAATGAACATTTGGGTCGAAGACAATCAACCATGTACCAGCAACCGCATAGAAAACGCTGGGGATCCACTGAGGAGCCGAACCCCTCATTGCTGCGTCAAGCAGCAGCCGAAACACCGGCAAAACACGTGCCTGGGCTTTTAGCTAGTACTATGTCGGAAGTACGGTATAATATCTGTGCCATATATATATATATATATATATATATATATATATATATATATATATATATATATATATATATATCAATTGGAAAAATAGGCATCCCAAGAAATATAATTAGAAGCAAAGACGTTCTTTTGGGAAACAATAGGTAACTTTATTATGTAAATTTTTCGACGCTGGCACCCCAGATCGTCGTCAGACTTGTGGTAAGTGTGCAAAAAAACAGTTCAAATTTAACACGTGCCGGAAAAAAATCGATATTGCTTTGTCATTCCTGCCAATTGTTGTCATTGTGGGGGCATTTACATTTTGGATTGGCTGTCGTTTCTTCCCGCTTTCTTTCAGGTAGTCGTACACATGGTCCAATTCGATGCGTCGGTTGATGCATGAGTCATCTGAGAAAAACGGCCTTTAAAAATTCTCGGCCTTTCTTAGATGGACAGGGAGGCAACAATGCGGGTTTTGTCCCAGGCAAATTTGTGTCCTGTTTCTAGCGTGTGCATGGCAACTTGAGACAAGTGGTCTCGCCTCCTTACTGCCAATTGATGTTCGTGTATGCGCGTGGAGGCTGATTTTCCTGTCTGACCACAGTACACCGCATTGCAGCTGTTACATGGTATCTTGTAAACGACTTCTTTTTATCTAAAAAGCCAACCCTATCATAGGGTGTACAAGCTGGTTTTCGAAGTGTAGTCGTTGGTTTGTGTGCCACTTTGATTTGATGTTTCCGCAGGTGTCTTTCAACGAGTTCTTTTGATTTGGGCGCTTGACCGGAACAATCTAGTTCCTTGTCTTTTTCTTTTTCTTTAACTTCTGTCGTCTCATGCATCGACGACAGAAGTTAAAAAGAAAAGGAAAAGACAAGGAACTAGATTGTTCCGGTCAAGCGCCCAAATCAAAGAACTGGTGAACACTTCCGTACATCAAGATCGTGTCCAAACTCGTTGAAAGACACCTGCGGAAACATCAAATCCAAGTGGCACACAAACCAACGACTACAGTTCGAAACCAGCTTGTACAACCACTTGTCTCAAGTTGCCATGCACACGCTAGAAACAGGACACAAATTTGCCTGGGACAAAACCCGCATTGTTGCCTCCTGTCCATCTAAGAAAGGCCGATAATTTTTAGAGGCCGTTTTTCTCAGATGACTCATGCATCAACCGACGCATCGAATTGGACCATGTGTACGACTACCTGAAAGAAAGCGGGAAGAAACGACAGCCAATCCAAATGTAAATGCCCCCACAATGACAACAATTGGCAGGAATGACAAAGCAATATCGATTTTTCCGGCACGTGTTAAATTTGAACTGTTTTTGCACACTTACCACAAGTCTGACGACGATCTGGGGTGCTAGCGTCGAAAATTTACATAATAAAGTTACCTATTGTTTCCCAAAGAACGTCTTTGCTTCTAAATATATATATATATATATATATATATATATATATATATATATATATATGATGGAATGGAACCGACAAAGACAAGGGAGACCGGAATGGCCATTTCTGGCTTATAAGCCGTCATCAGCCAGTCATACCCAATCCCAGGTGTAGCACACCTGGGATTCGAACCCGCAACCTTTGGTATTTGAGTCGAACGCTCTACCATTGAGCCACGGGCTCGTTGTTTTGTCGGTTGTGATCGGGAATATGATGATAGTGTGGGGCTCACCGATCTGCTTAAGGAACATGCATGTTCCGTTGTGCCCTGGAGCTCAGACTAGAGCCCTCGCAGGCGGTCGCATAGCGACAAGTAGCATATGATGGAATGGAACCGACAAAGACAAGGGAGACCGGAATGGCCATTTCTGGCTTATTAGCGGTCATCAGCCAGTCATACCCAATCCCAGGTGTAGCACAACTGGGATTCGAACCCACAACCTTTGGTATTTGAGTCGAACGCTCTACCATTGAGCCACGGGCTCGTTGTTTTGTCGGTTGTGATCGGGAATATGATGATAGTGTGGGGCTCACCAATCTGCTTAAGGAACATGCATGTTCCGTTGTGCCCTGGAGCTCAGACTAGAGCCCTCGCAGGCGGTCGCATAGCGACAAGTAGCATATGATGGAATGGAACCGACAAAGACAAGGGAGACCGGAATGGCCATTTCTGGCTTATTAGCCGTCATCAGCCAGTCATACCCAATCCAAGGTGTAGCACACCTGGGATTCGAACCCGCAACCTTTGGTATTTGAGTCGAACGCTCTACCATTGAGCCACGGGCTCGTTGTTTTGTCGGTTGTTATCGGGATTATGATGATAGTGTGGGGCTCACCGATCTGCTAAAGGAACGTGTATGTTCCGTTGTGCCCTGGAACTCAGACTAGAGCCCTCGCAGGCGGTCGCATAGCGACGTGTAGCATATGTTGATATGCCTTTGTCGGTTCCACCTTATCAATTTTATATATATATATATATATATATATATATATATATATATATATATATATATATATATATGGCAAAAGACGTTATACCGTACTTCCGACATAGATACAGCTAAAAGCCCAGACACGTGTTTCGCCGATGTTTCGCTGCTGTGTGACACAGCAACGAGGGGTTCGGCTCCTCAGTGGGTCCCCCAGCTTTCTCTATGCGGTTTCTGGTATATGGACTCCAGAGAATAATCGGGTAAATAATTTCTGAAATTATTAAGTGCAGGACATGGAGTCAGGTGCTTCGGACATGACTTTTAAGGGTCAGACCCGAAATTTCAATGAACATTTGGGTCGAAGACAATCAACCACTGTGGAATAACCACGTAATGCCCATTCTACAAACAAGTAGTACTACAAGTAGTATGAATCTTATATGGCAAAGACGTTATACCGTACTTCCGACATAGATACTAGCTAAAAGCCCAGACACGTGTTTTGCCGATGTTTCTGCTGCTGTGTGACACAGCAACGAGGGGTTCGGCTCCTCAGTGGGTCCCCCAGCTTTCTCTATGTATATATATATATATATATACCTAGTATTCATAATTTCTTGCGAGAAAAGGTAGGTCTCCCATGAAAAGGCCAATCAATGTTGATTAACCGTTCATCCAAGTCACTTAGTAAAATCTTTCTTCTTCCAAGCATCGAACTCCTTCCCTGCTTTGCAGAAATGTAACAAAGACGGGGTAAAATGCAGCAAAAGCGGACCTTCAAAACCGGGCAAGGCTAGGGCAAAATGAGTGATGATGTGATTCACATACCTGCCGACAATAAATCTTTGAGAGTAACCATTAAATCCCGCGTATGAGTAAGCGTTAACTAATGCGTACAGTCGAAAGCAGCACAAGAGGGGAGAAAAATGGAGTTCGACAATTAGCAGGCGAGTCACAAAGAAGGCGGCACACAAGGCGGCACAGTTTCGACATTCGCTCAAAATTTCCTTATGGGTTCGTTCAGTCCAAGTGCGGAGCTAAAATGATCAGTGGTATATGTTCTGGCGGCGTCGGGAATTTTGCTACGGAAAACGCAGCTGCTAAGGGCACTACGCGTTCTATTGCGATTCGCTTAAAACTAGCTGAGGTAAAAGAAAGTTGCAAAATTTTTAAAAAACACAGGATTTAAACTGGCTTCTCCCGGAGGAGGGTGGAGGGGGCAGAGGCAAACAGGACACATATCCGATTAGATTAACCATCCGATATGTATATTTTGGAAACCTAGGCCGTTAGGTGTTTGTACACGTGGTATTCTGAGCATTCACACGTTGCTGCTCATGCAAAGCAAGGAAGAGCTGTGGTCATAGCTAAAAACAGAATAAAATTACAAGATCTCCTAGGAGAATGAAAAAAAAGCAAAACGCATTTTTAATTTTATTCTTTTTACTAGCAGTAACATAAGGTACTGCTTCAGCCTCTTGACTCATTATACTCATTGTTTAAGCAAATTATCCGTCTGATAAAAGCTCATGTGCCATTTCTGTGTGAAGTACTTTTGACCATAAATGAAAACTTCAGAACAAAAAAATCTCCGCTGAACACGTGTGTAGTCCGCCCGGTAGGCATATCCGATTCCACATGCGGTCTTTTTGACCCTTTCTCGGCAACAGGCTAATGTAGGCGAGGGAGAAAAGAGAGCGGTAGATGCGTCGCAAGCCTGCTATCCTTATAAACTAATTCACGGGCAAGTCTTCTCCCTTAAAACCACCAAGTGGTAAGCACAGGGTAAAAAGTAACGTACTAGACTATCGAAATGCCGCATTTTAATATTTGGGAGGTAATGGCAAGTGAAATCTAATCATTGCAATGTCTCCTGAAATTCTGCTCTTATTGTTCTTCATTCTCTGCAACCACTGTTCCAACAAAGGATGAAGTGACAACCGCTTAGCAAACTGTAAACCGGACTCTGTTTATACTGCGCATCTTGTGCGCCCTATTGCCCGTTTCTGCTACTATTTCTGAGGATGGGCTAGAGTAAGAATCCGAAACGTTAGGCTTATAAAGCTCTCGTTCAGAAGAAGAAGATGCGATCAACGGAGCATGAAGTATATCGGCCTGACGTTTTGAATTCTCGCTTGAACCTATCACCAGAGATGGTTGCAAATAAGGACAGTAGAGACATAAGAAGCGTAGAATGTATTGGCCATAGGGGCCACGTGACCAAGTGCGAACTTTAAAAAATAAACCAGCTACGAAGAAGTCATTCTAATACCATCCAATCATCCCTTTATCTTAGGTAAATGAAACTAGCCTTTTTTTACCGATACCCAAAAATGGCTATCGTTAACCAAATAAAATATCGAAGTAACGTTTATTAACAGACTGGAAAATAAAACCAGTTTCACAGAGATGTACCTAAGTGGAACATTTTTTCACTTCCATTACCTGAGGAGGAACCTAAAATCAGAGGGGAAACAATCTTAGGCTGTTTCTACACAGGAAAATCGAAGGAAACGCCGAAGTCGAGGGCGAGAAAACACTCTACTACAACTTTCTGACGCGATAGCAAAAATGACTCCCTCAGTGAGAAGAGTTGTACTCAAGCGCTGGATCAAGAGCTCTACTGGTCTGCCAGTCGGAGAAAAGAGATGGAATACAGCAGTTAATATTCCTCTTAATCACCGAGCCCAACTACTAGTTCAGTTCAGTTCAGTTTATTAAGGAGAAGATAGGCAAACGCCTTTGACCTCCCTCTCGGTTACAGTATGTCTAAAAAAGCTCTGGTACATCATGAAAAGGTAAAAAAAGTCAGTTAACATAATAGGGTGCAGAAAATAAGCAGCGTTGGGCCACAATGGTACGACGGCCTGCATGCAATCGGCCAGCCATTATCGCGTCCGTAACGTAAAATGGCGCTAAATGGTTGCCTGTGGAGCCAGTGGTTGCCTGAAAGTGGCCGTCCAATCGCAAAACAAGTGGCCACATCGCAAGCGCACACTTTGCATGCTAAAGTTGCCCCTGTCCCATCTCCCCGGTGCCGCCCTCATTTTTCTGCCATTGGCCCTGATGATTGGCTCGAGTATATATCCGGAGCTCCTTGGCCAATAAAATACTAATTTCACGATGGAACAAAAGTCTTCTCAGTTAGCACCAGCACTTATCGGACACCGTAGTGTAGCCCAAAAGAACACAAAACTAACATGCCCGAACTGAAATAATTATACAAACACGGGGAACGACAAAGAAGCCACTAATAAAAAACATCCCAAACCTACATATTTTTATGGCTAATGCCAAGAAGCAGGAACGATATACGCAAGTGACAGTCATTCAACACTTCCATAAGCGCCTCAGGCAACGATGTAAAGTCCTGAAAGGCATTTGATGGGTTATGTGACAGCTCAGTTCCACTGCCAAAATGCTTTAAGGCTCAAAGTAATGAGTATTTTCGTTAAGAACGCACAAAGAATGAACGCAGAAATTGCATTGATCAGCAATTGGTGACTTGAATGCGGTTAAATCGCAAACCACTCACGTGTAAATCCGGCCAATAAAGTTTGAAATTCCATGCTAAAAAAAGGACTTCGTAATTTTCTTATGCACTCTCTGGTGATTTTCAGTGCAAAGTCAGTCCGCCAGCAGGTTTGAGGACTCTTGCGCTAGAGACATTTTATCTGCCATTTAGGCGACAACAGAAGGGTGATATGCAAATCATGGAGTATATCGAAATTCCAGTCAACCAGGCAAGAAGACTAACATAATTTAGGGCAACTCTGAGGAAGTCCCAAAAACTGTTAACAACTTGCACACAGCAATCCACTACAAGCACTAAAATTGAATTAGGGAGGCTGGCAAATCCCAAGAGTTTCAGCCAAGGCGTCTAATCAGGTAACAGTAAAATGGCCGTCAAATCATCCCATTAATGGTGAGCTATATATTTCTGCGCGTTTCAAGTTCAGTTTGCAGATCTCATTCGAATAGAATGTTTTGATCGACGAACGTCGACCAGAAGGGAAACAGTGCTGATGATTAGTATGTGAATCACAGGTAACGAACCAGAAAAGAACAAGGCTTTCACTGGAAGGTGTGTATTTATCATCTGACATTTCAAAGCGCGAGACCAGCTTCTCATTTTCCAAAACTAGCGTGCCATCTGCATGATGCCCACTTCACTGGTGTTTACTGGGATGCGACAATTCAACCGTTGTGAAGGATGAGGTCTTCCCTGTGCCACCAACGGATTAGGCAAGCCCCTTACGGTGAGTTGCGCGTGAGTTAGTTCAAAGTGGGTCAGACCTGAGAAGGAGCCGTCACCCTCTCTCCTCCCTCACCCATCTATAGCGATGGCAGGGATATGCCAAGAAGACCGGATGTGGGCTCGGACGCAGTGGTGAATAACTGTAAACAAGCCGTCTACACATACCACACACGGGACCAAGACATGCATTAGGCTCTCATGAGAGTGCGAGAGGGCCATAAATACCACATTAGGATGAAAGAAGCGCAGCTTAGCCCTCAACCCTAAGGAGGACAGAGTTATCACGTGAGTTGGTAAATTTAAAAGCCACAACCTTGAGCGCGTCGTGATAGATTAAAGAACATCAGATTTCGTATTGCAAGGAATGCACTGATTCCCAACGGAGGCGGATTCCCAAGTATCAGCCTTACTGGCTCTTTCCTCTCTCATGCATCAGCCGACTGTCTGAACCTGCCAGCCAACTGGTGATGAACATAGGCACTGTGACTGACGCGACGTGAGGTTTACTTCAAGGCCTGCCACAACAGCCCCCTCGTACGACGGGAGTTATAGGCTACTGAAAAGTCTCTTTAGCCCTAAAAACATGAACTGTGATCGAGTCTGGTTCCTGCTGTTATCGGGTGCTCCTACAACGCAGTCCATTGTGGGGGCCCCAACAATGATTCGACGGCTTTGAAACATATGTGGTTTTCTCAGGAGCTTGTGTACCACAATATCCCACAGCCGTTTCCATCCGTTAGAGTGCTGGTCCTGTTCGATGGATCGCGAAAGGGGTCATTCCTGTGTCGGATCGTTGACTGCCGTTCATGTTGAATGTGGGCGTGATAATGACCCGGAAATTTGGCTCACTGTCATTGGAAGTGTCGGTCACCCACGTCCTCTTCACGTGACCTAGTCCCCTTCTCAGGCGATGCCTCAACACAGAATATGGGAACGGAAGTTCATTTCGGTTGTTACTGGACTGTAGGCATGAGAACCATGACACAAGTAGTTCACGGCTCATGCGATTAACACCTCTTGCGAGGATTTTGGCCTCATAAAACTTGAAAATATATCCGGGTCCCGTGGAGTGAGTTGTGACCTGGGAGTTAGCGTCTATCCTCCTCACCACAGTTGCGTGGTCGGCCATTCGCGTCTGTTCCAGCTTCCTGCGGCTGCAGCCGTCTTTGATCGGCTAGTGACAGGGATGCAGGGAGGCCGATGGGGTGATTCATCGAAAGGGCGGTCGACAACTCCGTCTACCGCAGCTGTCGTCACCTCACCAAAGGATGTGGCTCGATTGTTTGGCTTAATATGGCACCTGAGATTTTGGGTATCAACTTCGCACAGTCAGTTAGTGTTCGTGTCTTTGCGCCTGCCGTATTTCTCCTCTTTACGGGAGCATTGGCTCGTTCTTTTCACAAAAAAGTGTTGACAAGCAATAAAACAGCAGAGTTATTTCTCTCTGAAATGAATAATCACAGTTCTGACTGGTAGAAAGTGCCAATTAAAACTCCGCAACTGTTAGGTGCTTCTCAACGTTTCTGTAGCAAAAATAAAAGAATAATAATTTAATGGCGGAAAGGTATAACTCGCTTGGGTTATGGAAGATATGCGTCCTTTTACGCCCTGGAGCCACATCTAAAGGCCTCAAAGGCAGTCGCATCATGATGACCGCAGCAAGAGATCACAAGTCAAATGAGATCAAGTCAAATGTGTGAAGTGTTCCTTTCAATAGCATTTTGCCTCCAAAATAGCACGTCCGATTCAATTAACTACCAATTTCCGGTTGGGATATGCCAGCGTGCTGGATCCCGATCTGGTTGAAAATATGAATTCGGCATGATCATTTGCTTATATTTCATCAAGTAGCCACTTCTGAAGCATCAACGTTCATGTTTCCTTCGAAGAAAATGAATATCATATACACAGTTTTTTGAGGTAGAGTAGAACACATTCACTTTAGTGAGTCCATTTCATGTTACATTGTAGCACGCTGATTTTCTTTGCAAGCGTTCGCTTATGGCAGGCCAGAAAATTGACAAAGGGGTTCAGGTGTCCAGATATGCTCTTTTGCACTGGTTCATAGACTTTTGAATTTATGAGGAAATCGACGAGCAATTAAAAAAGCATACTTATTCCGTGCTCATTTTTATCGAGTATAGTTTATGCAGGTGCTCGAAAGATGTTCATTCCAAAGTCCGCAGCCTTGTGTACCTGACATATTATGGGATCGTGCCGCTGGGTAATCCATATAACAGGGCTACCTTAGCAAGCATTCGTAACAGAAGACAAAATTTAGAACTTCGGTTAACATTTACTGAGATAGGTAACTGACTATCCTTCTGGCTTTCCCACGTACGTTGTGAATAGCCTTCCTCTCAAAACGCCCACATTTGCCGCACACAATCGTGCCTATTGATCCAGCGACAAGTAATGTTGGCTGGACCAAGGAACTGGTAATGGCGCACAGCACGTGATCTGCGATTACCGGTACTACGACGCAGTTAGTAAACATAGTGGTAAAAAAACCCGGTCTAAAGGTTACCCTCATTGGGGGAATTTTTTCGAAATATACAGTAAGCAGAATTACAAGGTACGCATCCCAGATATCTTCTATGAGAAAAGGAGCTTTATTGCACAAATTTTCGACGCCAGCTCCCAGGTTGTCGTCAGACGCAGATGGAAAGCAAGTTTGTCAAACACCTTAAGTGCACAAAAAATCGATAGTGGCGTAGCGTGTCAGTGTGTTCTGATTGGCTCTTGTCTCTTCCATTTCTCCTGGAGATTTCTGTACGCCACATCCAACTGGACATGCCTTTTGATGCATGATTCGTTTGAGTGCATGACTTCGAGGAGCTCTCGGCCTTTCTTGCAAGGTCAGATACCAATAATGCAAGTTTTATCCAAAGCAATTGTGTACCCGATGTGCAGGTTATGAGTGGCTACTTGGGACAGGTGGTCTCGTTTTTTTACAATCAGCTGATGTTCATGGATGCGTACATAGGCGAAATGTCCTGTCTGATCAACGTAAACAGCACTACTGCCTCACACCGGATCTTGTAGACGACTTCCTTCTCGTTCAAATAGCTATCCATATGCTGTGAGTGTATAAGCGGAGTCCGTACAGTAGTCGTCTGTTTGTGAGCCACTTTAATTTGATGCATCCGTAGGTCTTTTTTGATGAGTTCAGAAAAATTCTTAATGCATGGGTTAGCCGAGTATCGGGTTAGGGCATTTGACTTAAACTACCTGCTTCCTCTTCTGTCGGCGTACAAAATCCTTAGGTTACCCACTCTGCGGGCATAATTTCCACAAGTAATTTATTTCGACTCCATGGACTTCTTCGTCAGAACAATGGGTTTTTGCTCGAATAAGCAGACTGTTGAAAATACGCCGTTTGTTAGCGATGGGGTGAGTGCTCTATTAGGATAGGATGACTTCAGCACAAGTTTCCTTTCAGTAAACTGCTGTGCATTACATTCTGCTGATCTTTCGTTATAAACAGGATTTCTTACAAAACTTATATATTATCCGGTGATGCTTTTGGCCCAATCTGTAGCTCCAACCTGTTAGCGTCAACTGCAATACCGCAGGCCATGAATGTATTCTAGTTGCGTTTGTAAAGCACCCAGGCTATTTTCAATTATCGTACGTAGCTGCTGAAATTTGTCAAGGTTAACTAGCAAAGGGAGCATGAATGAACCCCCGAATCTCGGGCCCCGTTCTTTTATAAATCACAACATACTTATCTTAATGTCTAAAATTAATGAAGAAATAATACATATTTTTCATTTTTGAGCAAGTATCCTCTTACCGTAGCGAAACCGTAGGTAGTTTCCTACAACTAAACCCGTTTATGGAATCATCTACGTAAACACAGAGCAACCATTAAAATGCATTGAAATTCTGGATACTAGGATGGTAAATTTAACAAAGGTGTGAGCAACCTATTGGCTGCAGATCACAAAATTTAAGAATATTCAGCAGTTGCACTTGAGATCATACTCTCAGCATTTAAATCGATTTTTTTTCCAAAATTTAAAGACGAAGTGGGTGAATTGGAGGCCTTGCTTATATAACTCACGTTACATAAAATCCTCTGAGTTTCAAAATTTGACATTTTATGGAGTGCCAATCAAAATTCTGAAATGCAGTTTCAAATTGAACAAAGTTCCTAAGTACTACTGTCGTATTGATAACCGGGAAGCTTAATCCAATATTTACGTCATGGTAGGAGGCCAACTCTTGAAGAGCTTCTCTCTGACACGCGCACCAATTATGCTCGGTAAAATATGGTTACTTAAGTGATATGCACTTTTCTTATTGATTTTCAATGCTGATAATAATTATAATATATTTTACAAAACAACACGCAGAAAAATATTATTTATCGTCCTCGTTTGATAGTAAATTACGTCATCTGCAAATTTAAAACTTGAAGATAGGGTATCGTTCGATTTTTAAAAACATTTATAACTGTGTGATTTGTAAAGACCTTGAAATATTCATCCATAATTCATCTTATCCGGCAATTTATTAATGTTTTCTACAATCTATACAACATGATCCAAACCCACTACAACTTTTATAATAAATGTGTAACCTTTTATTCATATCGTCAAGAAATTTGTAATTTTTCTTACACAAAATGTGTATGGCATGCAGTTTTGAAACCGTGAATTCAAGTGCAACGGCCGATAGGACTCAAAATGATTCGGAAATTCAGAAATGCCTTACAGCCAAAATATATCCTATCTTCAAATTTAAACTTTGAAGAAAACGTAATTTGCTATCGAATGAGTATTAGAAGTAATATGTTTTTGCAGGTTTTCGGTAAAACATATTTGAGTTAATCAGAGCATTGAAAATCAATGAGAAAACGGAATTCTACTTAAGTAGCCCTGTTTAACAGAGTATACTTTTTGCTCTTATGAATTCAAATATATATTTACCGGAAAAGCGCACAGTAATATAATTTCTTGTGCTAGTTTGATGGCAAACTACCTCTTTTTAAATTTATAGTCAAACAAGAGGTATCGGTTGATTTGTTAAAACGTTTCTAGCCCTGAAATGTTTAAAAACCTTGAGATGTTCATCCCTAATGCATCGTATCAGTTAATTTTTTAATGTTGCCTACAGTGTTTACAACATGATTCAAATCCATAATAAATTTTCATGAAAGCATTCTGGCCTATGCTTCATAATGAAAAGAAATCTGTGAGTTTTTCTTAAACCGAATGCATACAGCATGTAGTTTGGAAACCTTGAATCCAACTGTGGATTCCGGTAGGATTCAAAAGTATTCAGCAATTTCTAAACTTTTTAAACCCAAAAGATACCCTTTTCAAGCATTAAATTTAAGGAGGACCTAAATTTCTACCAAATGAGAAAAAAAAGTATATTTTCGATCATTTTTTTGATAAAATATATTTGAATTGATAAGAGCATAGAAAATAAATGATTAAAGTGAATACTACTTAATTAGCCATTGTTGCAGAGTATGCTTTTTGTGAGCGATCAGAAAGCAACTCGATTAAAAGCAGGTATCCAACCGTGACTGAAACATCGTAAGATTTAGCTGCGAGATAATCAATATGACAACCCCAATTAAGTTATTTATTTGAATTAAAAAACATTTCAGAATTTGTGTTTACATTTCTTGAGATAGATAATCTACTGTAATGCGAGAACGATAATTGTCTAAAGTGAAGTGAGCTGAGAAAAAAACACCTTCTGTAACAAGAATTGTGTCTGCGTTTAGAGAAGGCAGTCCACACCCCAAAAGTACGTGCGAACTCGGACGAAAGTGCACCATTCTAACTGTTAACTGGATGCTGAACGCCGCGGTTTAGACAGAAAGTGTTTTAGTTGATGCTTTTCTAATTGGCTTCAAAAATCTCATATTTTGGTTAAAAATAGTTACCTTTATGAGGAGAAGTTTTTCAAAGCTTTTTGTATGAGCTTTTGTTTCGTCGTTCTACCAAATGCTATTTTCCCAAAAAAACTTTCACAAGTTCACAGGTACTGTTAGCGGTAGAACCACTCGAAACCACGAAAACCCAAGGATTTCCCTACAAGGGCACCAACACAGTCCTGCGTGGCAAGTAGGTGAAATAATATCCTTATTTCAATCTAACCATATACCTTTGCTGCAGTGTTTTTCTAATAAATATCCTATATGATGGAAGCGGATCAATGAAATGAATTTGCACTTTTCACGGAATTAGCTTGAGTGCTCGCAAATAGAACTTCCAAAATTTGCTGCTGGCCTCTAGTACGTTTCTAGCCAAGGGGCTTTTAGTAAACAAGGTGTTTAATGATCAAACATAAGGTCTGCGTTCGAGGCTTAATTACTCACCTCATAAAACGGACTCCTTTGCGGAAACAGCCGTAAACCCCTTTTAAGAGGACTACTCCTTATCTGTTTACAAGCGAGTCCCTAAAACAGTTAAGATAAAGGTCCCGAAAAAATTACCAAATGGTGGGTTTTAAATGCCATGCGCTCGTACAAAATTAATCACGATCTCATTAATCCTCACGTCCAGTCACTGCTTCACATGTCCTCTGGAGATCCAAATGACGTAGGAGCAGTGAACCAGAAAAAAAATCAACTGCTCTACGCAAAGTACATTAAATAGTGGCGTTCAAACAACTTTCATGAAATCTGCCAATTGAAAAGGCAACGACTGCTGCCTCTTTAATCTACCTGGAGAAAACTGATGATCGATCTCGTGAGAAGGAGGACGATTTTTAGAAGCAAGTGCATGATAAAAAATTATCCATTAACTGGGGCACTCTTTTCAGTTAACTGAGAAATGCTGGATGGGGAACTCACAGTCCTTTGAAGAACCTTTTTAGGTTTTGCGTTATTTAAATTATCCCTGCCAGTTTTTCTCAGGGAGACATCTTGTGGTCCACACAGGTGCAAAATTCGCCCTTTATTGTTGGAAAAAGTGCCGGCTTTCAAATAAGCTTAGTTTCAGTCATCTGCAAAAGCCTACGTTTGATAGAAATTGACAACCTAAGTGGTATGAATGGAACACATCGGTTTTTAAGTCCTTAGTAATTCAAATATATTAAATAGAAAATCTGGACAAAAAATATTCTTTTTTTTACTCATTCAGTAGGGACATACACCAATTTTGTATTATGTACTAGATGCATAGGTAACATTCTGTTCTGAAAAAATGCTGACGTATGAGATTTTCAGAACCATCAAATATCCATACACAAGGCATTGTATCCCTCGGTTTAGTAATGCTGCTTAAGAATTATACCACCGAATCCACATGCATGACGTTTCTTACACGGTGTGCATACAGCGTGTATTTTTGAAACTCCAAGCGTGGTTGCAAAGCATGTCCGGTTAAAATTATTGGGGAACTAAATAGTTTTTTACATTAGGAGATAATTTTGCATCACGTACCAACTTTAACGAGAATGAAATTGTCTAAAAAATGCAAGAAAAAAATTTTTTTGGTATATTTCTATAAAATATCTTTCAATTCCAAATAATATCAATAAACAACGTGCAAAATTCATACTATTAAACTTAGTCATTTTGAGAGTGTGGCTTTTGAAGGCGGCCATTAAAGTTTATTTAAAAGCCGGTATTCTGATGCAACTGAAGTATCTTGGGAGTATGCTGCGCACGGATCATTATAACCATTGCCTTACATAATAGTTCCTAAGCGAAAACACATTAAAATCTGGCCAATATTTTATGAGGCAAACCAAATTTTTTATATTAAGTTCGACCGTAGTAGTTCGAAGATGTCCATCATATGCTCCAAAAAAGGCTGGTGCAGGGACGGCGACTTGTGCAAAATTAGTTTTAAGTGATAGTAGACTTGCATCTACCGCACTCTCTTTCACCTGTGACCGGTGTCAAGACATTATAAAGACGACCTAAAGTGGGATCGAACGCAGATGAGTAATCTCTCACGGAGTGGTATAGCGGGGTGCGACATGAACCTGCATCTACGCGTGCCCATGTTAGGCACGCGCATCCCCATGTTCGGCCAATTGAGGTGACCACGTGGTCCGAGTTATTTAGTCAGTAAGCAACCTTCCAAGCCACAACGTTTTAGCGCAACGTAATAACTTCAAGCATGTCAGATTGTTTGTAGTGACGCAATTGCGCTTAACCACCGATCTTACGCTCTATTGCCATGCGGAGATCCAGGCACGGTCCAAGCCAGTCAGTTAACTGGTGCTGGGAATGGGTGCAGTAGCTGATGAACTCGTCTACGCGTACAACGTACACAAACTTCCCTCTCCCAAGCACAAGCACCAGGATTTCACACAACAGGGAGGTTGAATGGCTCCCATCTCACATGTGTGAGCTTATCAGTTAAGATGCATCACATGAGGTCAACACATACAAACACTCACAGGTCAGGCTGTTGGTGAACTTAAAGGGACCACAAGATTCATAACGTGCTTTTGAAGTCTGATAAAGGAACAGTTAGAAAGGGAAGTTACTCTTAGAATGTCGCACAGTGACGACGTTTAACTTAAACAAAAGTGCATCTGAGCTTCCCACTTCTATACTCTCCCATTAAGCTCTCGGCTTTTTGAATGTAATTGCGCTCGTTTAACGAAGCAGACAAAATAACACCGAGCATTATGTTTGCCCTAAATGCCTTGGCCTATATGCCTTTCTGTCCACTTCATTCATGCACTTAACGGTGGACTTGAGTATAATTTCCAAACGTTGGGCTTCTAAGGTCTCCATTCCAGATTTCCAATGGATAAACTTTCCTTTAAAACATTGTTTTTCGTTGTTGGCTGTCTGCATTGGTCACATAACAAATCGCGTGTCAGTCTGAAAAATTTGGAAATTCTACGTTTGACAGTTTATTAGCCTTCTTGCACTGAACATTCGTGTTCCCCCGAATGTGTCAGACACAGTTTTTGGAAGCCAACTTGCGTTTATCGGGAGTTCCAAAGTTAAAACCATGCGTTTTCGCAAACATGTTTTTTCCCATTTATGATGTCGCTGGAAGAGAACATTAAATTAGCTCATTGCATCTTTAAAAATTTGTTAAAATAACCAAATAATTAAACATATTTTTATCCCCTCCTCAGATGAGGAGATGTTTGAAAATGGTAAAATTCCTTCAAATAAAATACTTGATGGTATGTTCTCACAAAAACCAGATAAACAGAAAAATATATACAGACTTCTCAAATAGAATTAATCGACAGTATAACAGCATTAAAAATTAGCATGTTAAATAATATTTTTCTTCGGAAAGATGACTGACGTCTGAAAGCACTATGAGACGAGATAACTCAGTCAGAACAGTTATCAGTAGATAAATCGGCAATCAAAGATTGAAAATGAAAGATTTAGACACGGACTAAGAGTTTAAATTTTGTCGATCGAGTTATATAGGTATTTGTTAACTGATTAACTGTTGTCAGAGAGCAGATCGAATAACAGAAAAGCTCGCGTATAAAACGATTTTATTTCACTTGTCCAAGCCATCTGCTTTGTGAATTTGCATCATCACGTACAGAACATGCTCACTCGCAAGCTGAGTTGATTTACAAATTAACTGTTTCAATGGCTACTCGGACAAAATACATTGCAGCAATATGCCTCAGGAAAAGTGTATTGGGCTCTCTACCTATACCTAGGTGAAAAAAATATGCACACTAATGAAATTAGGAGGCCAATATTGTATTCCAATAAAAAGTCATTTAAGGCAAAAGCAATGCTAATTAAGGTTAAATTTGAAAATATGGCTGTGTTTCTGCGGCGACAAATTATAGCCTTGGTCAACATCTGCTATTCAAGTCAAGAAAATAACACAAAAAAGAGTTAAGTACTATGACAAAGGAGGTGCGATTGCTGGAACAAAACGGTTTTGTCCTACATTTCGGATTCTTACTTGAACCCATCATCAGTGACGCCCACAGATAAGAGTGATGGGCAGACAATGCATGCAGTTTACAGGATGCGGTTGCATTTGTAAGTTCACCGATCTTTTCTGAGGGTGGGATCCAGTGAGAATCCGAAGCGGTAGGCGAGCATAATCCTTGTTCTAGTAATCAAACCCTCTTCATCTTGGCTGCTTTGCAGAACTCCTCTTTCTGTCCTTATTGACGGAGATTAATGCCCTATATATAATTAATGTACTTCGTGTCGCATTATGCTAATGTGCTCAATCTTCACATATCCCCATGATGTCAAAGGGTTACTAAAGGCGGTGGAGGAAAGACAAGTCAACATTCCAAGTTGGGTACTCTAGAGGACAAGCAAGTAACCGAAGACTCATGCAACACCCAGTGTTGGTGATTATGGAAGATGTTAGCTTTGAAAGATTGTGAGGACTCTTATTTGCATCATTGTTCAATTTTCTGACTAAATATTCAGTAAGACGGTAATATACGACCCCCCTCAGGGAATGAAGGATACGTCAGCATGTAATACACGATCGCACCACATACCAACTTAACCCTAGCTCTATCCATTGTGCTCTCTGGGGTTAGCATTCGTTACCAGGAGTACCGAGGTATGGGGTCAAATGACAACTTTAAAGCCGCAGTAGTTTCAAACCGCATTTATTTTACTTTGATGATAAAAGGTCACGAAGAGCAGACCACATTTTTACTCCCGGGAAGTGTTTGAATAAAAGTTGGTCAGGTTAGCTTAGAGTGAGATCGCTCAAAGGGGTCAGCGTGAGGTAAAGTCCCTGGATCTCACAATCCACACACGTGTCGGGACAGCAAACTATTTTGCGATCCTACTAGGCCCGCAACGAATGCTCACCCGAACGAAAACATTGGATAGGGTAAGAGGATTAGATTAGCGCTCTCCTCTACTTAATTTAGCCCCATTCGTAAAAATTCTTTTACCACCGATCCCGTAGTACGCACTGACCTATCTTTGTCCCCCTGAGTTGGGTCACATATCACGTTCTTGCCAAAGCAGGAAACAAGACTCTTGATGGATTCTTAAAGAAAAAACTTAAAGAAATTCTTTAAGAAAAATTCTTTAAATTCTTTAAGAAAAACCTCATCCCACGATGAAATTCTAAAGTCCAGGTACACAGAGATTGCTGAGTCATCTGGATGCTACCAAAGTGTTTTATAGGAACGAAGGGAATTTTAAAAGTAAATCACGTACGGCACTTAGCAATTCCCTCATAAAATACCGAGCATAACTGTGTTTACTCATGCAGACTTTGCTTATGTTTGCTAATCTTGAGTGCAGTATAATCCCCATGCCCACTCATTGTTTTACCGCCATTAAACCACTCCCCACGAAAGATTGCTCCAGTCTCAGTATTTGGGTGTGCGAATAATAATAGCCCCACAAAATTCAAAAATTCAGTTAATTCTGACTCAACTGCCACTCTGAACTCATTTAATTAAGTTTTGTTTTATGAAGAGTCCCTCTTAAAATGTCACAGGGAGAAGGGACACTCTTTAGGGTGGTGGGGTTTTAAAAGCATATTATTGCCAATTCCGCAGGTAAGTCGGGTTTTCAAGGAGCTTATTTTACCAATTTTCATAAGATAAGCCTAAAACGCCTTCTGAAAAGTTCCCAAGAGCAAACATGCTCAAAGGTTTTGAAAAGCCACGAGCTTTATTGCAAAGTGAACGTGTGCCATCAGCCGGAGAGAGTGAAGAGGTAATTTTGTCCACAACCACAGTAACCCTAAGATTTTAATGATCGATTTTAAAAATCACTCAAAATATCTTTCAAAACACATCTCCCGCAATCAAAACCGAGACTGCACTTGCCCAATGATAAGCACCGTCCATTCTCCAGCCTGAATATAATTTTACTTAGCACAGTTAACCCGTTTAAACAGAAGAATACAGACACTATCCATGATCAGTTGAAACACAATACTGAGGGGTTAATTGGTTTCGAGTTTTGGCACAGCTTCAAAACTAGTGTAAAAATTTCGTTTGATTTTGACCGGCTGAATATTTTGCACACTTTCATTCAAAAAGGTGCATTCTATACGCTGGTGTGCAAATCATAAGAAACTTCCTTATCTAAACAATCCCCTCGAAAAAGGTTAATAAGTAATCGACTATTAGTACAAAAAGAGTGCTAGAACCCTTCATATCGGGCTAGCATACCGTTTACCGAGATGATTAAACACGCATGAATCAGAGCCGGTGAGCTTGCAGATAAAAATGACAGTGGTTTAGAACATCGGGCGAAAGTATCTTGTGCTTGGAATTTGAAGTAGGAATCCTGCAGCAAACTCCTTCGGGTAGTCTCATATGAACATAATTATGGAAGCTCGGGGTTGCATAGTATACGTTTTTCTATGGATTTTCAATACCCTTGAAAATGCAAATATATATTATAGAAAACGATCTAACTTCTTCTTCTGTATCATAATTTAATAAATTGACAATATCAAACATTATTGAAGCCGAATGAATATAATCAAGGATACCGTAGTGGACAAGACGCAAATATAAAGTGAGATCGGTTTAGAACAGGTGGATTTAAAAAATTAAGCACCCCAAAACTCAAACACGATGTTGCCAATCGGAAAGAATCCTTGGTAGTTACCAAAAGGGAATCGGATGTTGGCCTAATTTACGTGTATAGTTATTAAAAGTGGCTGAAGAGAACATATCACTTCTAGTGGCTCCTTTTAAACTATAAAACAGGGAGTTTGCCATAAGTTTCGTAGAGCCGAAAAGCATTATAACAGAGCATGTTAACAAAAGCGTATGTACTTATTACATTCAAATGACTTAACTGACCGCAGTTGATAGTCTTTTAATGGGACCCTGATGGCCTTTGCTGAGCTCTTTCGCCAAAGTCAAGCTAAACAAAATCATGCTGCTTCGACTTGCCCGTTTTACTAAAATTTCTGCCACCTGGCTGTTTCATTGCCCGGTTACTATGTTAAATATTTGATCCCTGTCCGACTATACCAAACATTTTTCGGATACCGACCGACACTCGGGGTTGAGGCAGAGTTTAATTTGTTATTGGATTAAACTGTTTCTTCTTTTGCGGTAAAAAAACTCAAAGGCTTTGTTACCCGATGTGATGTCACAAGTTGCCGCGAACTGACAAAGGAAGCAATACCGTTTTAGTTGGCAACATGCCTACTTCCTCTCTTTGCAGGCAAAATAGTCATAAGTGACTGGACTGGACCAGTGGGGATTCAGTTTCAAAAAGTTTTTGAAGTCAGTTTAGATTTAACTTGCAATTGAAAGCGTGGGCCTTTACACGCACACCATTCAAGAACAAGTTTTCTTTGCATCATCTTCCGCTTACATTGGCTAACGTCTCCTCGCTAAACCTTTAATTCAAAAATAGACACATTTGCAACGCAAAAAAATCATTTAATTCCTTGAATACGGCAGAAAAATTGGCTTCTTTAGTATCCAAAAGGAGAGCGATAAGCTTACGGGTCTTACGGTATTAAAAGGAGGTACTGGCAAAGCCCTTGCTCTCAGCCAAAGAGCTCCAAACCATTAACTTGATTAATAACCAAAGTTTTTTTATGTCAGATCAGTATGTACTGTGTAATAAAATTAACGGCGGACTGACCTAATTCCCCTTATGATCCCATTGGCTGAAAAGAAGATTGTATAATCATTAATAACTTATGCACCAACTCGTGCCTTACTTTAGGCAGGAGAAAAATTTAAAAAATCACTTGAAAATAAAGAGGGTAAATTTTTTAAGGCAGAAAATTAATTGACGTAGATTCCATTAGTGGTCAGTTAGTAGTCTTTAAATGCATCAATTAAATCACCTGTTTTTTTCTCATTTTTCAAAGAAACTTAATAAATTAAAAAAATTTTTAAAGTGTGATTTAAAACACACCTTTTTGTGTTTGTTTAAAGAACTTACTTTTTTGTCAAATTTATTTGGAGGAATTTCTGGTGTAAACGTAGGGTGAGTTTCAGATCGTCCTTGAAATAACAGCGAATAACTCAAGATTTTCAGCGTTCTTATTAACTTGCCCATGAGTGTAGATTCTGTTGTTTGTTTATCAAAACCTTTAAAATTAGATATTTATATAAAGCATTACCAAAAATGGAGACTTGTACAATATTTCACATGCAACTGGCGCTTTGGGTCATATTTGTAGGCTCCTCTTAGCACGAAACCTCCTCGTCGAGAAGAAAAAACGTTTAAGACCAAACTCGGCAATGAGTATGCCTGAGATCAATTAACCAATAGCTCGAATAAGGTACATCTTCAAAGAGCGTTTCAATTAGACAGTTCGCCAATGGATGTCTGAGTACTGTACCTTTTTCGATATTAACGCGAGGTAAACGTTGGGAGATTTGAGTGGTTTCTTCACTTCCCTGAAAGGTAGTGATAGTTTTCTGCTGAAAATGAAAGAACTCTTAATTTCCTAATATTGGAACCTCTCTTGACATTTTTACCTAA
The DNA here is from genome assembly GCA_017591395.1 of Schistocephalus solidus. Taxonomy (NCBI): domain Eukaryota; kingdom Metazoa; phylum Platyhelminthes; class Cestoda; order Diphyllobothriidea; family Diphyllobothriidae; genus Schistocephalus; species Schistocephalus solidus. Next base: position 196,030 of record WEDG01003670.1, on the reverse strand, counting down.
TTTTAGGCTTCATTCGAAGGTTGTCAGAGCACAAAAAGTGGCCGTAGAATATTGCAAAATTCATTTGACCCACTTGTAAGAAACTCGGCGGCCTCGGTGGGATTAGAACCCACGACAGCAAGGGGAAGGCATTAGTACAGCCAATGATCTAGCCAACTGAGTTACGAGTCAAATGAATTATTCAAATCTGCCAAAATCCTCTGCTAATTAATTGTGTCTGGTAGTCATCTGGTCGATTCTAGATTGATTGCCTAGGAAATCCTGCTTAGGCAGTCAGCTTACTGTATCAGAATTGGTGGATTCCATACGTTGCAGTAGGCTGGGCGGAAAACTTGATCCATGTGTGATTTAACTCACTGCTCCCGGTGGGGCCTCGTAGCTCAGTTGGCTAGAGCGTTGGCTGTACTTAACACTTCCCCTTGCTGGCGTGGGTTCAAATCCCACCGAGGCTGCCGAGTTTTTCACAAGTGGGTCAAATGAATTATTCAAATCTGCCAAAACCCTCTACTGTTGCAAAATGTTTAATTTGCTGCCCATTCTGCCTTAAAATTACACAGTAGCGAAAATTATATCGTTCTAATCGTATCCCCCCTGTGCATCCAATACAACATAACGTTTGACGGAAAACTGGCTTGCAGTAAGCTATTGAGTATTTGAGGCAGGCAGAAACTTTTCAGGACGTTTAAACAACGAGTTGTCCATAAACGTTTTTTTTGCATTTTCGCGCTTTAAGTCAAACAGATTTGCAAATCTGATTTTTCAAAAATCAATAAAAGATTTGGTGGTCTAAAAATAATCTGATTACTTGCGCGTTGCTTCAGCTGCTTTATCTGAAGAAAATCAATCAATTTTCAAACACGGCAAGTTCCGTTCGATAAAACTCTTGAGTTTAGAGTACTCTTAGTGTAGGATATCTAGTGCCATAGGAAACCACGGAATACCAGGCAGTGGAGAATTTTGCTCATATTTTTTAAATGCATATTCTTCATAAAAAGCCTTTTCCGGAATAGGCGAGGTGAATAAATAAAACAACCGGCTATTTAATAGCCGAGAATTGATCTTTTCAATTTTCGTCATAATATTTTATGTGATAGGGTACGTACTGTAAGTCATTAGATGGGCTACTTCAAGTTGGTTGAAGCCCGAAACTATATTCCAAACAGACTGTTGTTTAGCCACAAACGATTGTCCTGATGACAGCTTTAAGTCGGAAACGGCCTTTTTAGTCAGCCCTTCGGGCATCGCCTGCGCGGGCTTCAGCTCAAGGCTACTAAGATATACAGAGCGCACATAGTGCACCTTGCAGGCAGATTGAAAAAAGTCCCTGTTAGCCTATTTCTAGCTGGCACGAGGGCAGAGTCAGACGAAACATTTCATCTCTCGAACTAAAGGCGCTTTCAGAAGAATAGATAGTGGCATAAGTATGGTTTGCACGTAACACGCTCATGCCTCGTGATCCAGTCACCGTTTTATGCCCATAACCACAAAAAGTCCAGTTTTCCCAACTCCCTTGATCTTTGGCCCGGGAGGACAAGAGCTTGAAAGAGTTGCGCGCCGAGTCGACTTATCAACTGCTCACAAACTGCGCTGTTTCGGCCACCAATAAAGCGAGAGTATGCAGTTTTTGATAAAAAGTCGGTTAAAGTGTCATTACTCGGGAAGCACCAACTGCAGTTAAGGGCAGGTATGTTCCCAGAGTCCATTGCCGATAAAAACGGAACGATTTGTTTAACCAAAAGTAAGTTTGTCTCAAAAAGCCTGGAAAAGTAGATAAAAGTCTGATTGGCTATCGTTTAATTTGAGTCCACAGGACCATAAAATAGTTAATATTCCTGATTGAAACCGACCAGGCAGTAATGTCATGGAAAAATGGTTAAGTCTGTTGGACATCTAACCAACAGGTCGCGAGGTTGAGTTCCGGGTGTCGGAACATCTGGGGTTGGGAATGGATGGTTGCTTACAGCAAATAAGCCAGAAATGGCCATTTTAGTCTCCCTCGTCTTTTTTGGAAATGCTATTCAGTTCACAAGACTAAGAGATGGAACATAATAATATAATATAACCAAAGAGGTACTTAGTAGCTGAAACATTGAGGTGATCTCAATACGATTCAAAATACTTGCAATCAAGTTAAATATCAAAAGATGCGTTCGTTAGAACATAAATTGTGTTCGCCCAACGTTGCAACGTTACATTTTACCTCATCGCCCTATTTATTTGTTTGTATTAAAATATTGATCACTGCTTTTCGACATTTTTATAAATTTAAGCAGCTTTTATAGAATAAATATATACAACTAATCATTATTATACTCCTTTGGCAGCACTCATGTATAATAAAAATTACCTTCTCTATAAAGTTGATGTTTTAGTTTAAAGCAGTTTGTAATTATGACATTTTGGTCAAGTCTGTGAAATGTCTATCCATAATTTATGCCTCTTAGAAGTATGCAACGTCGTCCAATTGCGTTCCAAAGTTTTATGAGATCTTCTTAATAGCGGAGAGGAATGCATACATTTCGTTACACAGTTTTAAAACTCTAAACGCAAAGTCTATTTATAAGCCAATTTAAAAATAACTTGAGAATTTGAAACCAAATGACTAAAAGCAAAGATATTTTCCTTGTTGCTGGGATAAAAACCATAGAACAGTAATTTGCTCACCGGAACAAATTTGAATTTAAAAAATAGTCATTTTTTGAGAGTGTACGATTCCCCTAAGTGGCCGGAAAGATGCACATCCGAGACCTGACATTCTTGTGCGACTAAAATAAATAAAATAACCTTAGAGTACGCTGCACCATAGCCAGTTTTACACCCTTCTTAAGTAATCCTTTTTAAATGCAAACCGATTTCAGACTTTCTGTCCCCATTTTACATGAGCAATTACAGCAAAATCGGTTAAATCAACGTTTTGTGAAATCGATGTAAAATCAATTAAAAACCTTTTTGCGTAATCTTATGCCGTTTCAGTATTTGCAGGTGGTAATTGCATCCAGACATTGTAACTATTTCGTCTTAATTGCATTCTCTTAGTCGCATTTTCACGTAAAATATCAAACGGTAATAGTGAGGCTACCAAAAGCGTATCTAACACAGCCTCGGTAAAGGAATTTTTCACCTGCTCACCAAAAAATATGACCCTATCAAGGTAAGTGGCTCTATTCTGAGTCCTGGCGAAGGATTTTAAACGACAGAAAAAAAAGTTTTATGGGTTACTAGGGGAGCCTTTTTTACCAATATGAACTTAATGAAATTGGCCAGTTGAAAGGTTTGGCAGAAATGTATGCATGTGAATCGGCACGAAGCCATCTATAATAGCTTACACCAAGACGCCGTAAAGTATGTTTTTATAGCGACACAAACAATAGGCAGTGTCTGAAAGACGAGTTGCGAAATCGGATTGCGCGAATGCGCGATGCTGACACTTTAAAATAAAATCGTCTGAGAAGCCTCAATGTGTTCTGTACGTGGAACCATAAACAAGTACACTTGGAAAAAGAAATTGTACGATAAAAGGACTATATTTACATAGTACCACGCTATATCGATCTTTCCCGCTCTCATTTGTAGAATCTGTCCCCTGTCAATCGGTCAAGCATATTTTTGAATGCTCCATTTTCTTGCAGAAAATAGCAGCATGTGACCTGTCCTCCGTATTGGAAAGAGTTACAGAACTGTTTGAGAAAAAACTGTGCTTACTAAAAACGAACACTCAAAATCATAGAACCTGCCATTTTTAAACAAGTTTTTCTTCTTTTTTGATGAACAGGATATTGAATTGTTATGAATACTAACTTTTTGATTGCATGATTCACCGGTTTTGTGCTGGATGAAGAGTTTTTAGTCTTGGAAGCGTTTTTAAAGATTCATAAAATATTGAATTAATGGGATGATTTCTTGCAGGTTTTTTATCGAACTATGAAGCTTAATATATTGCACAAAATGCATATCAGTTACAACTCTCGTTTGCAGATGTTAATATTTTCATAAGAAAGCGGTAAAACGCGGGATATTGTTCATAAAAGGATGTGCTTACCGAAAAGAATAATAAGTGGTTAAAAGGTTTCCTGAAGTACTTTGACCGAACCCTACGAAAAACCTCAAAGAAGTGTACCTGCCATTTATCAAGATAACGGCTCAGCATGCCACCACCTTTGAAAGTCTTATGGAAACCGATACACTTAAATAACTAGCCCTTAACTAATCACTGTGCAAAGGTTTATACCAATAATTATTTTATGAAGTTGAATAAGACTTGAAGTATAAAATAACTTCAACGTTTTTGCAATATCTGTCGGAATTTTAACTTATACTTGATCAGGAAACTGAACAAAAGACTTTTGCGGTTTGACAACCTGAAGCTGCAAAAGTCCGTAGCGTAAATTCCAAAGAAAGCGCTATTTCTTGGCAAAGCACAGACTAAATGTAGTTCGGCCGTTTGGCAGCCACTGTTTTGATACGTGGTTTCGTTAGTAAAATTAATTTGACAATTTTACGACGCACATTTCTAAATTGGCCGAAAGATAATCATCATTTCACAGCCCTGGGAACACCAATTTGTCCATTTTGTTCAAGATGCCCCCGATTTCCCAACTAACCATTGACTGGACATATCCATGGTAATAAGTTAACTGCTCAACTACCAACTTTTCTACCTCTATTGCTGATCCAACGTCAAAATGCACAGACCTTAAAATAGTGTTCCGCACGAAAGAGACAGACAACTCACAAGTTTGCTTTTTAAGGGCACAAGCAAACAGCCTGTCAGTAAATATGTTATTAAGAGAAAAAGGTCTCAATCAGCACTTGTTGCTAGTAGCGAAGAGGCACGTTTTGGGCAGAATTTCAGAAGAAGCAAATATTGCGATCGTTGAAACAACGTTAAAGTGGACGTAAATGGCTGCCTGAAGAGGACAAGAGAAGAGGAATCGTCCGTACTACAGGTGTCTTTGCACCAACTTCCACGGTTAGGTTTAAGGTTAGGCTTAAGAGTTAATTGAAGCCAAGTAAGAGCTAAGGGTTAGGGTACGGACCAGTGTTAACTGGAGGGTTAAATGTTAGAGTAGCGTTCGGGTTATGAGTAGAGCTACGGTTTGCGTTCATGTTAGGCGGATGACGCAGACATATTTATCCATCCTGAGAATAAAGCGCAAGACTACCTTCTTACATGGGCGGGCCGATTCCATTGCCGTGTCCCGCTTTGAGATCCATATAAACCATGCTTTCCCGTCAGAAGTTTTGGATTCTCACTCGAAAATATCACCAGAGAAAGTCACAGATAAGGGCGTTGGGTGCATTACCAATGCAGTATTTCTAAGGCAAAGTTACCACAGCACCGCAAGCTCCGACGATTGACAGTTCTCACATTCATTGCTGTGCGTCATATTCGATAGGACGATTACTTGTTAGTCCGCGACTGAGTTGTTAGTTGTGCTAACGACACTGTTTTTGATTCTTGACGTGATAGCGATTCGGTAATTCGGCTCGATGCCACTAGAAGGGTTGGTCGACGGTTAAGAGAAAGGAGGTGACTGCGATTGCTACTAGATCAGAATCCCACAGTTTTCACCTCTTGCGAGAATTTCCCACGTCATTGAACTTGAAAGGGTTGCCGGGTTTCCTCAAGTAAGGCGCAGCCTAAGAGCTCGTATAAAATAGGAGTTTAAAGAAACAACCATTGCCAGGGAGTTAATCTATTAAGGGTTCAGAATCCAGCCGTGAGAGTAACAAAACGACCAGTTTGGTGGCAAAAAATGTCTGATATGAACGGGTCGAGGGAAGAGTAAGGGGATTGAACGTGTTAGCAATAAAATATTTGTGTTCTTTCACGGATGGGTTGTAAACCCCTAAATATTTGTTTTTAATGATTACTTTTTCAATTTAACCTTCAGTCAAATGCCACTAAGAAAATGCAAAGACGTTTCAATGAAAATAATCCACTCTAAAGTCCCAAATACGCTCAATAATAACGAAATGTAAAACGAAAATATGTTTCCCTAAGGCCAGTATTCAAGGAGATTTTAGAGCATCCATTTATTAAAGTATGAAAATATTCCAAGTGCCATAAATCTGATGTACGAATTACGCCTTACTAAAGCAGCTAATTTTTCAAGGGTAATTTACACAGACGAATTAGAAAACGTTCATTTATTACTAGACTATGGCGATGAAGGTATACAAACAGTATTCTGTTTTCTTGTAATCGGATTTGAACTCGCAACTGAGACATAATTTTTTGTTCGTAAACGGAAAAATGCTGGAAATATTTCCTGATTTTTGGCACGTACTGTAAGAGCTCATAAGCGGAGTTTAGAAGGTATATCAACTTCTTCGCAAGAATTTTCAAGGAAACCTATATTGCTAGTCAAAAATAGAGCATAAACCAGTTTTTTTGGTTTTGAAACATAGATCCACAACGCGTTGAAAACCTTTGGGTACTGAAGTAATAACCTCACTGTGTTTGATTAACTCGTAAGAATACTTTTTACCCAGCCTCCCTCACACACAAGCCTTATCACAAAACACAGCCTAACATCTAAAAGACATGATTTTGAATGCGTAATACTAGACCAAACCACCTTAAAGTTCAGCCGAAGCAAAATGAATTTCCATATTTTTAGTAGGACTTAGGATACATTAAATACTTAAGTTCCAGAAACGAAAAAGTATAAAACCCTTCTATTTTTAAATCAATCCTTTTCGAATGATGTCGGAAAATTTGGATGCATCTGAGGTCAAAGATTGATATGATTTATCCGTAAAATAGGGTTTAGAAGAAAAACAAATCGAAAGAAAAATTCCAGGCTAGCTCATTGGATCTTCGTTGACGAGTTGAGCACTGCAGAAATCGAAGGTTTCGTCTTGGAAACATAGTTTTTAGACGCATAATAGAGCGAATCGCATGTTTTTTGTCTGAAACCTCATCGGTTTCTGCATCAACACCGGATCCAACGGAGTCGAGAGGACATCAGGGCTCAAAAAAGACGACACACCGTTAGAAGGGTTTGAGACTGCGCTCTTCCCACATGGGCACTAAATCTTTGTCAGGGCCCTCTCTATGATCATGCCGGTACGAACGAGTATGCAGGAGCAAAAAAGGTAGACTTGTGTTCGGCATCCGCCAACTAGGCTGCGTCAAGCATGCACACCTCCTTACAAACGCCACACACGAAAGAGTTGCAGTAGCACGCGTAGACGCTTCCAAGCCCGATTCCAGTTGTCCTGACTCCCTTTGTATCCCCCAGGTCTAGATAAAGGAGAGAGAAGTGAGAGTGCGACAGACTCTGTGTAAGTCCGATACCACAAGCAAGTTAGCATTCTGCGCCTGCAGTGCAGAAGTGCACACAGTAGGCATCTTGGTGCCATGCGTAACTAGTTTCTGTTCGGTGGTCAGATGAATGTTTCCATGCATTTCAGTTGGGTCGTAGTCGTGAGTTTGTGGCCGACAGCCAAAATGCCTGTCCGGTGTCCGGTCATGCAACGTCATCGCGAGCAGTTGCAGAATCGCTGGCTTCCAGACACTTGACCGACTTCCACTCACACGTGCATCCTGGCCATCGCGATTAGCGAAGCGCCACATGAACCCTTCTCACCCCTCATCGGTGGATACAGCATGGACCACCAGGTACTACACCCATCGGGTAATGCATAACGCACCAAGTCAGCAACAGTTGAACTTGCTCCGCAAACATATGAAACCAGCTGCCATCACTGTCTTAATCTCTCTCAGGCATGACTGGACGCTAGCAACATCCAGTGAACAGAACGGGGAGTTCTGTATACATTAAATTCCTTCTACATCTGTCCTTACCTGCAACTTTGGATTTGGCCTAATGATTGTAGAGCTCCAAGGACAAACACTGCTTAGAGGCTACAGGTCCTTCAGTGACGTAGTCTTCCGTTTCCACCGTCTGAAAATATCGATCACGAACGGTTTGGCTGGACCGATAACGGGTATTACCATACCATCTGTCCCGTAGGTGTATTTACTAGGCAGAGAAACATCTAACAATCAATACTCAGTCTCATCCTCACCGTTTACACGGAAAACGGACGGACGCAACTCCAATGAAAAGTAATTGGTAACAGTCGACCATCATTAGTATGTGATTGTCTACCCCTATAAGCAATTTTCATTTTATGTGCAATCTGCGTAAATTTCTATACTCGAAACGCCAAATAACGAATGTGATTAACTCAACGATCTGCGTTCGTTTCTTATTTAAAGCTCCAGTTATAGTTAAGGACATTTTACTCCCTCGTTCTAAATGCCACTTAAAAGGCAATCTAAGTGAGTAACCGGGATCCTAATTTCTTTTCACTTACCACAAGATAGCATTCTAACTTTCGGAGCGTTTCCCAAACAGCCTGTTTGAATTTTAGTCAGGGAAAGTGAAAGAGTGTGTGACATGTATTTTGATTTGTATGCCATCCAGTGCGCATGAAAGTCCTAAACATTTTGTAGAAGTGATGCGAAGAATTAAGTTTGTATCCATTTTATAGAAATTAGCCTTCACGTTAACTCTACTCTGTGGTTACTTCATTAAAATAATCAAGTCGCACATGTAAAGTCGAAAGTACACTCTGTGTTCTTACTGCAGGATTCAAATTAATGAGATAAAGGGAGAGCCTCGAGTATGGCTGACGCTCTTAGCCCATGGACTAAGAGGCTTCGACCGGGCGCGGTGAGTCTAATCACATCTTGGGTTTGTATTAGTACAAGATATCCCGACGCTCGTGAAATTTTTCATTGAATAAAGCCTAAATTGTAGGACTTTAGGGCGGAATTAAGAAATCAAGAAAAGTAGTCCGTACGGATATTCAAATGGGTATTAGAAAGGCACCAGCTTTATGACATCTTTAAAGGCAGATATTTTCATGTTCCGAGGGAAAAGGTGACAGAAATGCACTTTTCAATAAAACAAATTGAAAAAATGTATTCTTTAATGAACGCTCACCGATCGCTAACGGAACTCACTTATCCCGTCCTGACTTGGCATAGTGTTCACCTGCTTTTAAAATAAATGCATTTTTCGTAAGCCTTTTTCTAAAACGTAACAAAATTCACCTGAATGCAAAAATCAGCGGTAGAGGTTTCATCTTTAAGTGATCCCATATTAAAGTGGGCATTTTATACTCACAACTGTAAAATTCCAAATAAAATTATCACCTACTACAATGCAAAATGATTCAAGTTTATATTCCTTGTGAATCTTTTTTTTCTGCTAAATTTATTTATATTTTTAAATTATAATTATATGATAATATGCAGCTTGTTAGTAGAAAATTTGGTAATTTTGAAAAATTCGCTTAACACACTTGTGAAAAACAAGTGGCCTCTGTGGGATTTGAACCCGCGCCAGCAATTGGGTTAATGGAATATGTAGATAGAATAATCATGACTGTCAGCGCTTGCATTGCGTTAAAATAAAAGTCCAAGGCATTATTGGCTTTGCGTCTTTATCTCCTCATACTTTATTAGCCTCACGCATTTGTAATTCGTTTTTTTAGCCTTTCAGGAGGCTAGCATGCTATATTTAAATACGTTCGGAAGTATACTTCAGCGTATGTTTGCTACTTATCTGATCACACGTTACATACCGTCTGCGCGTTCTCCGATACAGACGCGCTGCTTTGTTGCAATTACAAAGGAGCACATTACGTGCCATAGCAGGCAAGAAACGATAATTTTATGCCACGCTTGCGCAAATGCAAACAATTTAGTTCCCCTCCCCCTTATATGCGGCACAAATTTGGACTGGGAGGCAGTTTGAGAGGGAAGCCGATCTCCTCCTGCATCCACTGCCCCCCTCCATACTAAAACCCACTCAAAATGCGTTTAACCAATCAGGACGCGGCTTGGCTATCTGTCGGCCAACGGTGGGCTTGTACTGGCTCCTTCTTAGCCAACCCGTACCGGGATGTGGATTCGGCCGCAGTGAAGTAGGGTTTATGCTCAGCGAGGGACCAGCAAGTTTATGACCCACTTAGACACGGCGTTATACTCATCAGTCCCTGTATATACAGCCACTTCAAATCACTTTTATGGTGGGATCATAGGCAAAAAGAACTAAATAATATGAACGAGGGTATGAAATTGATATGCATACTCCACTCCTGAACTACCTTCCTACGCAGTGCACTTGTAAATAATTAAAAAAGCAGGCAATGTGTACACTGTTTTGTCCTTTTTATTAATTTGTGCATAACAGGTGACCTAGTGCAATAATTGAAGGATCGGGAAACTATATACTTAAAACATGACATTTTTTACTGCGTAAGTACAAATATTATTTTTTGATTTTTATATATTATTTTAAAACATGACAATTCATGTAAAGGACATCTATAAGCACAATTTCCTTATTATCACTGAATTTGCGCCAAAGTTAAGGTTATATATATATATATATATATATATATATATATATATTGTCAAACCAAAAAAGACAGAAGGATGCTCTTCATCAGCCCTGAATGACAAACTAGACTAAATTGAAAAAACTTATCAACAAAGATACGGAGATTGGAATAGCCATTTCTAGCTTATTAGCCATCATCAGCCAGCCATACCCTACCCGTGGGGTTGCACAACCCGAAGCTCGAAACCGTGACCTGCCAATCAGGAGTCCACAGCTCTGACCACGGGCTCGTTGCCTTGTCAGTTTCCAAAGTTAATGTTTCCACTGGTGGATAGGCGCTCAGCGATCGATCAAGGACGCGCTCATCCTATTCTGTCCCTCCAGCCATGTTAACAACCAAACGGCGGCTAGAAGTAGCAGAATAGGCAGGTGACGTGTGCCAGTAAAGACCGAGTTGGAAACCGTCATCAGCCAGCCATGCCCAAACCCAGGTTTCGCCGCATCTGATAACCTAAAAGTATCCTGTAGTTTAATGCCGGTCTCACCTCGTACACATAACCTTTTCAAATTTAATCTGAATGTAAGAAAACATTTTTCTACACACAGGCATAAGAGAGTTAATTATATATAAGCTATCTAGTTCTTTAATACATTTTACACGTATAATTATTCAAAGCAATTTTCTTTAGTTAACTTCAACATTGAATCACTGTTTGGAATTCAAAAAATCAAATGTTTGTTTTCTTTAACGCCATATAAACAAGTAAAGTCAGTTTACGAAGATTGAGGTAAACATTTTGGGAAATCAGACAGGAAAGCGGAAATTAAGTGTTTCACAGTCCGGTTAACAAATATCTCCTGCTATTGTAGAATTTCCTCCGAGAATTCAGGAATAAGCGAATTTCCATCAAAACAGGCACTGCAGGATCATGAACGGTGAGCTGGCTTAATAAGGGACTTAACCACAATTCGGAGGAAGGGAACTGGCAGCAGTCTCCAAGGCCAAATTGACAAAATATCTGCACTTCTCTGAATGATCGCTCTAGCCATGAACAAACCTACCTCTGAAAGCACAATGTCTGCTGCAATCTTCAAGGAGAGTAGATGCAATGCATCAGATTCCAAGCCCTCCATCAGTGCAGACTCAGACTCAGAGAGCAGCGACTCCGGCGAGCAGACGCTTCAGACCTCCGAGTCAGAGCGTTGTGATTCCACATTCCACTCCAACAGTCTACCTCTGCGGCGACGACGACGACGCCACCATCGATTTAACATCGACTTTAGCGATGAGAGTGACCAGTGGAGCCTCAGTGACAGTCTTCCAAGCAGTCAACAGCAATCCCAAGCAACACCATTGATGCCACAGGTACCCATTGCCTGTGTTGAGTGCAACGTCATCCTGCTAGAGGACGTCGACGTCAAATTGATCTCCCTGCAGACTGCCATGGAAACGTGGATCCGCGAGTTGCGCTGCTACACCGAACTTGAAAATCCAAATATTCTAATCAGCAAGACCTTGGCATCCTGTAGGTGAACAGTCAGTCCTAGAAGCTGATTTATTTTCACGCAATATTCCCCAGAGCCTCGCCAACCCACAGCTGCCTTTTGCTACTGTATCTGAGAATCAACAGAGAGTTGCATAGAAGTCCATTGGTTTCATTTATTTCCGAGGAAATTTTCCTGAGCGAGGCACACCAAAAGTTTCGCTAACCAGAGGCTAGTGCAGGTAAAACATGTTTGGACGTTAAAGATAAAATTTAGCGAAGCTCATTAGATGTGCTTACAAGCACATGGAATTTATGAGCGCAGAGCTTCTAAAGTTACAGAATTCCCATAGCTTGCTAGGGTTGAAATTAGCCCCAAAAAACTGAAAAAAATAATTGCGTGGGAAAAAATTGTTTGGTGAGAAACACATGAATATTCGCATAAAATTTTAAAGTAAGATACGCTTGCTCCCAGTGCTTTTGACGTAGAATTCCAAAAAAGAGAAGAAGGGCGTAATATTTTAGGATTTAAAGTTTTAGCCTTTGAATATAAGAACAATACAGGAAATCAGGTTTTAGACGTAAAAAATATTGAATGGGAAATGTACTACCAAAATTCGGAATGCGACGAATTTTGCGGTACAAAAGCCTTGCTATCTGGACTTGCGAGCCTCCAACATCATGAAAATCAAACAAAAATATCTGTAGTAAATGCATGATAATAACTACGCACAATATTCATATAAATGCATATGGAAAAATTCTTTTAAAGGCTGAAAACGCTTCAAACTCTGTTAATAATTAAATGCTTCATTAGTGGTTAAAGGAGAAAATGATATGGCAAAAGGGTATTCATGGCTTTACCAACCAGCACATATGACATTTCATACGGTTTAGATCGATATTTTTATTGGATGTATGCATGCTACTAAAAGAGCGTAGAATTTTGCTTCTCGGACGGCAGAAAAGGGAGTGATATAAGTTCCAACCTTTGGCTAGCATAAAAAATCAACCTCAAAAGGAATTTATTAGAAAAAATGACATGAAAATACAAAATGCTCCAGCCATCGAGGTATAACAGCCTTAAAATTTATTTTTTGGTTAAATTTTCAGTCCAAAGAAGCTCGAACATGAACGTTATTAAAAGTAAAAGGGTAACCTCTTCGGAGGGTGGCGATTACAGAACTATCTTGATTCCATGACTGAAAAGGAACCTCCTTCCTGGGCGCCTAGTTGCGTCGAGTAATGGGTCATATAGCATTCAAACGCTGGGTTCGAAAGAACTTAGAGATAAATATCACTGAGAAGAAATAGATATGATCGCTAGGTTAAGAACTTAATTCGTTTGGCGTTTCAGATTCACGATCAAACACATCATCAGATAGGGTTTTCTACTGCTTAATAACGACTCAAACATCAGAATGTCTACTGAATCCTACCAACTGCTGTTTCTAAACGCTTATCGGTAATAGCCATTGTTTTATTCTATTTGGTTGTATTAAATTTTTGCATCCAAAATTGAGTGGAAAATCAAACAAACGGCTCTGCAGGGAATGGTAAAAACAAATTAAATAAAAAGAATTGATAAAATGTTCACTGAAAATTCTTAAATGTACACTTAAGATAGTGAGATAACAAGTTTTCATCAACCCTGAACTAGAAGAGCACGTTTTCAGTAAATATAGCCTGGTTGGTTAAATATGCACTAAAAAAATACAGAAAGCCTAAAGTAAACCCACACTTTGGAGATTAATCAAGACAAAATTTCTTTAGAGAACTGGGTCGATCATTTAAAGCCATCAGAAAGAGGAATAGAGAAGATAGCAAACATAACAGCTGAACTTTGCTTCAGAATCAGATCTGATCACCGAACCATTATTGGCGTCACATATCGACAGTTCGACCGTCGTAGTCCGACGATGTCCACCGTATGCTCCATGGGAGGGTGGAGCAGGGACTGAGACTTGCGCGTGAATTAGTTTAAACTGATAGTAGTCTTGCACTGCAGCTACCGCACTCTCTCTTCCTGCCCCCACCTGAGCCCGGTGTCAAGACACAGTCAAGAAGACCGGAGGTGGGAGAGGACGCAGGTGGCTGGCGCGGCCGGGTCACCTAAGTCCTAGCCGCCCCTAGGCGTGCCACCACACATCCCATGTTCGGCATTTGTTAGCGAAGCACAACCCGAATAACGCATGCCGTGCCCTGATGCGGCCCCCGTGTTGGTCCAACGCATCTACCACGTCACCGCATCTACCGCGTCACATATACACGACAGTTCGACCGTCGTAGTCCGACGATGTCCACCGTATGCTCCATAGGAAAGTGGAGCAGGGACGGTAACTTGCGCGTGATTTAGTTTAAAGTGATAGTAGACTTGCGCTGCATCTACCGCACTATCTCCTCCTCCCCCACCTGGGCCCGGTGTCAAGACAGAGTCAGGAAGACCGGAGGCGGGAGAGGACGCAGGTGGCTGGCGCGGCCGGGTCCCCTAAGTCCTGCCGCCCCTAGGCGTGCCACCAAACCTCTATGTTCGGCATTTGTTATGAAAGCGCAACCCGAATAACGCATGCCATGCGTCACATATAGATACTGGGACACAGGCATGGAGTTCACAGACTATCGCACAGAGAAGATGAAAAATAAACAACGCAAGCACAGAAAAACTTAGGATTTATGAAATTGCAAGTTAAAAACCTCAAGCTAAGAGTCCAAGGATTAGATATTTTATGAATAAAATTATTTTGAAAAGAAGGTAATTTAACTTGGTCATATTAAATTTGCGACAAGTTATGTGAGCTTACCGTCATGGAAAGGATCTGATCCAACTATCCACGGAAATCAATTTATAAGACAGAATATGTGCGGAAGATGGAAGAAATACTGATTTCATCAAAACGAGAACGCGTAAAGTCTAGAGAAAAGTTGGCTTGTACGATGGAAGTTATTGTAGAAAACCAGGAATATAATAAAACAGCAGTTGCAGGTCACGAATATCTGCTTACAGTATCAGTTAAAGTGAAGTTAAAATACTTAGCCTACCCGTTGCATTTAATCACCACTTTTTATCCACCATTTATCTCTGACGGTCCTCTTTCCCATGCTCCGATAAAATTTCCTGTACAGAAACCTCTACCGAGGGAGACAGAGCCATTGCAAAAGCAGTTTTAAGTTGCACTAGTTCCTTCTAATTTGCTAATGCTTGAGCTGAGCAGTACTTTGAATGAGATCTTCTGAGTTTGACAGATCAGTGTGTTTCATTTTCAGGAAAGAAAGAACCATCCGTAAAAAATGTACCCTTATTTTGAGATGAGACAGGATCCTTTAAATTTCCAAATTTCGAAAGCCACTTTCTTCGATTATGTTTCAGACGAATTGCCAACTTTAACGAACTCTTTTGTATTGCATCACTTACACCAGATACACACGGAATAAACGCCCTGCCTTATTTAGCTAAGCAGTTTGTGGAGAAAGTTTGAAGTGATCCGACAGCACAACCATTTAGACAGAGGCCCTTGCAAATTTTGCTTTTCCCCTACATTTGGGCCTACGGCTATCTCCTGAGATTATCCTTTCATTGTGTCTAAAAGGAAGGACTTAATTCATAGCTCTTAAGTGACCTTTTAACATCTAGATAGAAAGAAGAGAGAAATATATCCAAATACGAAAGTTAAATAGTTGTAGTCTGACGATGTTTACCATATGCACCGCAGAAGGTTTGTACAGGGATGTCGACATGCGCGTCGATTAATCTTAAGTTATAATAGACTTAACGCTGCAGCTACCGCACTCTTTACCCCTCCCCCACCTTAGCCCGGTATTGTGACAGAGTCAAGAAGACCAGAGACGGGAGAGGGCGCAGGTGGCTGGCGTGGCCGAAGAGGTCTTTTAGCGTGCCGCCACACCTAACTCAGATCCAACAGAGTGGGAGTGCCATAGAGGCCATAGTAAGAACGAGACATTGCAGCCTGACTCTCAGTCCACCCGTCAGCCACTTTAAACAAAACAGACACTGGGTTGACAAGCGGTCCGAGTTACTCCGTCAATTTTTAACCTTCCAAACCACGGCTTTTAGCGCATTGCAATAGTTTCAAGCGCGTCAGATTTTTTATATTGAGAATAAATGCGCTGAGCCGTCGACCTCTCTCTCTACGCCACCCCCACAATGAGACCATCTTCTGAGCCGGTCACTTGTCTGATGCTGCAGTCGGCGCAGCTGCTGATGACCTCTTCTACACGTACCACATACACGACCTGACTCCCCAATCACATACAGGGAGGTGAATGGTTCACGTTTTACAGGTTTGAGATTGCCAGAGGTCACATTAAGGAGGAATCATCGCAGCCTGACTCTCAGACCACCAGTCAGCCTGTCCGCACAACACAAACTGAACTTACTGCGAGGTCTAGGAGTAATTGTCGGTTGGCAACTTTCCAAGCCCCAGCGCTTAGCGTACCCTGATATTCTCAAGCTAAGATCACACATGCAGCAGAGGCGCAGCATGGAGAAGAAGCTTAAGATCGTGCTATGCAGTCTGGTAACAAGATTTGTGTGATGCTGCGTGTTATCGTGTGAGATGCAGAAGCCTCATCCACATACGATGGATTTAATCGCCATCTACTTCAGTGTCCTTTTTAGAATTGATGGTTTCGGTAAATTGGAAAAATATTTCGAAATTTGGCCTCCTACTTTCATCATGTAGCAAGATCTCTGCATATATATAACGTCGCTAGGCTTCAAGATGTCAAAACCGAAAGCGGGTCTCTGCTAAAATCGCAACAAGCAAAGTTGTCGGTAGAATGGGCTAGGTAAGTCAAGGTTAGACGAATTTCGCGACAAAAAGATTGAGACCTGTTTGCAAAGAAGCCATAACGACATTATGAGGCTTCTTAAACGGGGAGCCGTAAGAACGCCACACCATTGTAATAGAGCAAAAGTAAACACAAGCTGAAAACGTCTGTAAAACGCGAAAAACTATTCTCAACAGTTGATCTTAAGAAAAAACAAACTGATTGGAATTTTACAAACTCCAAAGACCTGAAAAAATTACACCAAAGTAAACGTATTCCAAAGCTAAACTCTGTTGAAAGGCGGTATATGCATACATTCTTTCCATGCTTTCGTGTTTTACCGACCACCGATTGCAACCGTACCATAAAAGTAAAAAGTTTATGTGCACGACAAAAAATAATCGCGGGATTTGGTGATGCGGGGAAGGACGGATTTTTTAAATTGCTAAGCATTGCTAAATTCTTCACGAGATTGGGTACATGGATGGTCACGGAAACCGTTGCATAGCGCAGTCCAGAGCATTTGCGACTAGTATTTTTTCACACAGATGTGCGGTCTGTGTTTTGATGAAAAGCTTTTTTAATCTTTGGAAACCGAACTAAATAGGTTTAATCGATTGCTTTGAACAAGCTCTTTATTTAAAAGTAAATTCCAATAGAAGAATATGGTAGTAGACAATGATGAATTCCATTATTAGGTCAAATGGAAAGAGACCTTTTCTTGAAGAATGACTACGGTATAATTGGTTATGCAGTTCCTTTTATGCCCTTAAATAGAAAAAAGTGATCATTTAATTTTTGGGCAATAAGTAAACAGGAAACTGTAAGAAGTCGCAAGAAAATTAATTCCCTCTGAATAAAACAGTAAGAGGAGACTAAATCGTACAAAATGCAGGTACGTGAAAGGTTATTTTCTTTATCGCCTCATCAGGTTCAAACATTGAAAAAAGTTATGCGTAGGTGAAAAGAAATGTTCCTAGTTCTTCGCCAACAATGTCTACTTAAAGTCCTTTTTAAAAGAATAAGTATAGCATTTCGGCAAGTTAATTTATTTACGCAAAATTATTACTTTCACAGGGTCATGATTAAAAAAAGCGGAAATATACTAAGCAGAGTACATAAAAGATTTGACAAAAAGCGAAACTGCAGGGTGTATCTCTAGTCACTTTTATTAACTGATGGATCAAAAAGGTTTGATGACAGTTTGCTTTCTGGTGGATTTTCCAGGTCCCACTTACTAAAACTTGAATGGAAGAAGGGAGGACCCAGGCTTGTTTGTAGTCAACAGAACCTAGTGCATGTATACTATGATTCTGTTACCTTACCGTTGCATACTTATATTACTAAAAGACTGTGGACATGTTTTTTCAAAACTTATACTTCAATTTATAAAAAGAAGCACATTTACTTAAAGGAAAGAAAGTTGGCCACCTTGGGCAACATGCAACAGGCAGCAGGGGAAAAGTGAATCGTGATAGCGCTTGAGCTCCACCTTTGACTCCCTGAAATGTATACGTTTGTTCATTTGCGCTTTTCGGTCTTTCGGTGCACCCTTAACAGGCCACTTGGTAGGACTATGCTCAAGCCACACAAACCACTTTTCCCATTAATGGTTCTCAACTTCCGTGGGATCGCCAGGGTGGCACGGTCAAGAGCGTCTCCGGCCGCGCCAGCCATCTGTGCCCGACCACGTCTCCGGTCTTCTTGACACCAGGCACAGGCAAGTAAAGCAAGAGAGAGAGAGAGGGCAGTAGACGCAGTGAAAGTCTTCAATCGATCACTCCAATTACCTTCCCTGCACCACCCTTATATGGAGCGTACGGTGGAAGTAATCGAACCACTACGGTTGGACTGTCGTGTATGTGTTGATCCACCAAACGAGCCACGTGATAGATGTACCTGACCAATACGGGAGCTAGATAAATATACAGCTGCCATTATTTAAGACATGCTCCCATAAAAAATGCCACGCATGGAGGAGGGGGCTGTTGGTAACACGCGTAGGTGCAGGCTCATGCCGCGCCAGCCATCTGCGTCCAATCCCACCTCCTTCTTCTCGACTCTGTGTTGACAACGGGCACAGGTAGTGGGACAAGAGATTGAGAGAGCGAGAGAGTGAAGCGACTAACCCACCCACAATTCAACATCCCTGCGTCAACATCCTGCGGAGCACACAGTGGACATGGCCCAATACCACAGTCAAACTGTCATGTGTGCGGACGCAATGTAGTCGTGCCCACTTCATGGGATTCAAATATTTTCCTGGTTACAACAAATATATTTTCCACCCGTTTTTTTGTCGTTCGAGAAACCAACTGCAAGATAGGCAACAGCCCTGTATCTAGGACGTCTGTTCGAAATTCGGCGATTGCCGCAAAGAATTTCGATTACCACTTTTTCAACGCAGTACTTTAAGCCGTCTTTGTTAGACCCGAGAATTAGACAAACACTGGAAATAAGATATTTAAACAGATGTTTTATCTTCTTGCTAAAAATGAACTTATTGAAACCAGCATAGGAGATTTGTCGAACACTAAGCGATAGGATTTATAGTAGGTCAAAATATCGGGACAATTTTACTGTTCATTAATGATTGAAACGCTTTGGATGATTAAATAACGTTTATTTCTACTCATGTGGTAAGTGAGTGTATGCAGTTTTTCCCTGAAATATTTTATGTTACCACTTAAATTTTTCAAAGCAAGTCAACTAAAAAGTAAGTATTTAAAGACGGTGTACCTTTAGCTTTAACAATAAGGTAATATTCAGTAGAATAAAAAAATTAACGCGTAAACACTGGAAACGCGAAAACACTGGAAACGCGTAAACACTGAAAATAAGATATTTAAACAGATGTTTTATCTTCTTGCTAAAAATGAACTTATTGAAACCAGCATAGGAGATTTGTCGAACACTAAGCGATAGGATTTTATAGTAGGTCAAAATATCGGGACAATTTTACTGTTCATTAATGATTGAAACGCTTTAGATGATTAAATAATGTTTATTTCTACTCATGTGGTAAGTTAGTGTAGGCAGTTTTTCCCTGAAATATTTTATGTTACCACTTAAATTTTTCAAAGCAAGTCAACTAAAAAGTAAGTATTTAAAGACGGTGTACCTTTAGCTTTAACAATTAGGTAATATTCAGTCGAATAAAAAAATTAACGCGTAAACACTGGAAACGCGAAAACACTGGAAACGCGTAAACACTGAAAATAAGATATTTAAAAAGATGTTTTATCTTCTTGCTAAAAATGAACTTATTGAAACCAGCATAGGAGATTTGTCGAACACCTAGCGATAGGATTTTATAGTAGGTCAAAATATCGGGACAATTTTACTGTTCATTAATGATTGAAACGCTTTAGATGATTAAATAATGTTTATTTCTACTCATGTGGTAAGTTAGTGTATGCAGTTTTTCCCTGAAATATTTTATGTTACCACTTAAATTTTTCAAAGCAAGTCAACTAAAAAGTAAGTATTTAAAGACAGTGTACCTTTAGCTTTAACAATTAGGTAATATTCAGTATAATAACAAAATTAAAGCGTAAATTTAGCTGAAAAGGTGACTGCCAGAACTATCTAGGCCACTGTGCTGATATGCCCAAGAAGGAAAATATTCATGATAAATCTTCATTTCGTAAAAGATAAATTAAGTTAAAGAGCATAAAATAACTCACTAAAATTGCAAATATGTAAAAGTTTTATTGAAATTCATTAACAATACTGTGTCGATGGGAAGAATTGGTATGCATTCGTCCTGATGACATTATATTTCTTATTATACTTAATGCCCAAAGCGTATTCCACCCCTTTATGCATAAGTTTCTCAAACTGTTCTTATGGTATACGTTTCGCGTAGATATACCTTTCACTTCTTTCATCCACTTGCACCCAACTTCTGTATCAGATGGTTGGACGGCTTGAACAACGAACTGGTGTCCGAATGTGAAAAGAGTGAGAGAGAGTTGAACATTGAAAACTCCATCCCCCACAGCACTTACTGCCTATTTCTTCACTACAAACCAATAGGGCGGGTTTGTAATCCCTCAGAGTGTACTAACAGCCACTTCTTGGAAATCTAAGAATTGAGGGGAAAACTCGGTCTTCCCAGGACCAAGATTCAGGCTGCAATAGCTTCTTCCAGGGCAATTCTAGTCAATTGTGCACGGAGCAGGTCGTGTTGCTGCTCAAATCGGATATTACGATAAACTAATGCCCAAAACCCATCGCCGTTTTGCTCCCCGCACACTCTGAGCCACATGATGGACACCGCGCTAGGCAAAGGTTACATTTAAAAACAGTAAAGATTCAAAAGACGACTTGGCGAGCATATGCGATGCTTTCGATAACTTCTCTTCAGGCCAGTACAGTTATAGGAAAACGTTGGAACGTAGTAGAAATTTAAAACATAAAATCGATAATAATCGTCCGTTTTTGTGAGTTGTCTGAGAGGTGTGCACAGGGGGAGCTTGATAAGAAACAGTGGGATTAGAAACAGTATGATAAGCGGCAGTGAGTGTTTGGTAGAGCCGATCCAGGGGAAGGGGAGGACAGAGATGCCGCGGGAGAATGCATGCAGCTAAGCAGCCGTTGACCAAGCTAAGCGCGGAACTTGTACGAGGTTCTTTTGTGCGCACAAGACCGGCTTCTTCAACCTAATGGCAGTCGTTTCTGCTGCTGATAGTAGACGTTGACCCAGTGGCTTGGGGTTGTTCAGTGGGACCTTATAAATTACATGGAAAGCTTCGCTGAGGTCCACACTATGTCCGGTGTCAACAAGATGTGCAAGAATGGCGCTTTTTACTCTCTTGACTTCCCCTTTGTTCAGCCATGCTAGGAGGTGTTCTTTTATTCTTTTGGAGAGGCGCCGACTCGTGCGACCCATATAACCTGCTCCACAGGAGCAAGTAAATGAGTAAATGCACATGGAGGTGGTCTAAGCCGGCAACCTATTTCTACCTTCGTCTTGTAAAAGAGGGTTGATTGAGAACATTATCTGAAGTTTCGCTGCTGGGAACGTTTGTGTGACGGCTTGGTTTGGGTGTCTTTTCAGGAGTTCACTAGCCACATCCCCTTGAAAGGGCACTTTAGGAAAAGGGTTTTCTTTTCAACAGTAACCTTGACAGGTTTCGGCGGTCTGGCGACAAGATGCTTTGTAATAAACCGATCAGGGTATCCATTCTCTCGTAGTAGGTTCGGCATCTTCCCAAAGCTCCTCTTCGATACTATCTGCCAAGCAAACATTTCTAGCCTCCTGCGCTAAGCAAGGAACTAAAATATGTTTCTGTTGGTGAGGGACGAAACTGCCAAAGTTCGAATATTGCCCAGACCAGGTTTTCTTTCGATAAACGCTCCTTCGGATGATGCCGTCAGGTCTTCTGCTTAGAAGGTCATCAAAGAAAGGCAGTAAACCTGCTCTTTTCATCTCCAAGGTTAGGTTGGTCGACGAATGTGCTTGGTTTACAGTGTTTAAGAGTTCGTCTACATTTGTTTCTTCTGTGACAATTGACTTAAATGGAACGAGGATGCTATCTTTGGATGTGTCATCGTTTTTTTAAACGTCCCTATCACCAAGATAGTCGACTACCTCTGTTAATTCCTATTGACCAGTGAGCAAGAAACAGAAATATTGATAAATGTGCTTAAATAATTATTACTACGATTTACGCTACATAGGCAGTTCCTTTTTGACAACCAGCTTTACAGAAAAATAGACGGCGTTGCTATGGGCTCACCACTTGGACCTCTTCTAACCGATCTTGTTATGGGCATGCTGGAGAAATTTCAGCTAAGCGGACAGATCAATAAGCTAAGACACTACGGCCGATACGTCGACGACATCTTTGCAATTGTCACAGAAGAAAAAAATGTAGACGAACTCTTAAACACTGCGAACTAAGCACATCTGTCAATAAATTCACATTGGAGATGAATAGAGCACGTTCACTCCCTTTGTTAGATGTCCTTCTAAGCAAAAGACCTGATGGCAGCATCCAAAGGAGTGTTTATCAAAAGAAAACCTGGTCCGGGAAATATACGAACTTTGGCAGTTTCGTAACTCTCCAACAGAAACGCAATCTAGTCCGTTGCTTAGCGCAAAGGGCTCGAAAAATTTGCTCGGCAGATAGTATCAAGGAGGAGCCTGGGCAGATGCAGAACCTACTACGAGAGGATGGATACCCTGATCGGTTTATTTCAAAGCATATTGTTGCCAGACCGGTAAAAACCTGTCAAGGTTACTGTTGAAAAGAAAACCCTTTTCCTTAAGTGCCCTTTCAAGGGGATGTGGCTAGTGAACTCCTGAAAAGACAACTAAACCAAGTCGTCACACAAACGTTCCCAGCAGCGAAACTTCAGATAATGTTCTCAACCAACCCTCTTTTTCAAGACGAAGGTAAGGATAGGTTGCCGGTTCAGACCACCTCCGTGTGCATTACCTCATTTACTTGCTCCTGTGGAGCAGGTTATATTTGGTCACACGAGTCGGCGCCTATCCAAAAGAATATAAGAACACTTTTCAGCATGGCTGAACAAAGGGGAAGTCAAGAGCGTAAAAAGCGCCATTCTTGCACATCTTATTGACACCGGACATAGTGTGGACCCCAGTGAAGCCTTCCGTGTAATTTATAAGGTCTCACCAATCTACCCCAAGCTACTGGGTCAACGTTTACTATCAGCAGCAGAAACGACTGCCATTAGGTTGAAGAAGCCGGTTTTTTTTGCGCACAAAAGAACCTCGTACAAGTTCCGCGCTTAGCTTGGTCAACGGCTGCTTAGCTGCATGCATTCTCCCGCGGCATCTCTGTCCTCCCCTTCCCCTGGATCGGCTCTACCAAACACTCACTGCCGCTTATCATACTGTTTCTAATCCCACTGTTTCTTATCAAGCTCCCCCTGTGCACACCTCTCAGACAACTCACAAAAACGGACGATTATTATCGATTTTATGTTTTAAATTTCTACTACGTTCCAACGTTTCCTATAACTGTACTGGCCTGAAGAGAAGTTATCGAAAGCATCGCGTATGCTCGCAAAGTCATCTCTTGAATCTTGTCAAGGGAATTTTCACAACTTAAAAAAGTTAAGAAATTTTCCGGTTAAATGAACCTACGCATGCAAAAAGCTCCCTTAGACAGCATTCCCTGAATTCAATTTCTGGTAGAAAAAAGGAAATAATTTCTGAAGATTGAGAAATTTATTGGTTACGTATCACATCTCCTATCACGTAAAACATTCATTATTCCATTCAAAATTATTTTGCAAGAGGAAAAACTGATTGAGAGTTTTTCTTGAATCTGTTATTCGCATATGCGGTAAGTGGTCAGTAGGAAAAAAAAAACATTGTAATGATAAGAGCAGGTGACTGACTTGAGTTACTTAAACCATCGAACTGGCTGGTTTTAAATCCGGCAGCCTCAAGCATCATATTGCGTTCCTATTTTGGAAAGACCACTATAATATAGAATAGATTTATCTACCGATTAGTTGAGATGTAACTGTCAATGCAACTGCCAACTGTTACTTTCTCTGTCAAAAACCTGAGAAATTAATTTCCTCTTTTTATTGCCCCAATTTACGTTACGCTGCTTTCGACTTGAACTCCGTTCTTTGATTAGAAGTGCACGGAATAGTGCCAATATCAATACTGGTATAGTACTCAACTGTTGATATTTTATACGCTCCATCTAAGGAGAAGTAAGACCGTTCAAAAGTTGCTTTCTATATTAGTAGAGGATTTCGGCAGATTTAAATAATTCCTTTGACCCCTTTGTGATCAACTTGGTGGTCATGGTGGGAGATGAACGCACGGCAGCAAGGAGAAGGCTTGAGTACAGCCAACGGTTCAACAATCAGAGTTACAAAGCCCACCGGGAGCCGTGTGATTAACCTCAATTGGGCCAAGCCACCTGCCCAGCGTATGGAATTCACCTAATTTGGTCCAACTAAGGCCGCCAAATTAGTAAAATTAGGTCAAATGAATTATTCAAGTCTGCTAAAATTCCCTGTTGTTCATTGACATAAAGTTATTTTAATATGACAAACTTAAGTGTATTCCATTCGATTGCGATTTAAAGTATTGGGACGTGTCTTCATTGGCTAAACGGTAATTTAAGCTAGGAATTTTTAAGAAGGGCTCATTTTCCTATTTAACAACAAGAGACACTTTAGGAGCGGCTGAAGTCTCGTGTGGTTCAAATATATTTTTTTTATCAAGCCTGCGTTTTTATAAATTAAAAGGCAATAAAGGTCAGCATGGGTGTATCTTCGGATATAGATGAAGAAAGTATGCGTACAGTTGATCACCACTAAAGCAGACAAACAAAACGTTGATGGTACAAACAGGTACTAACTATGTCCAAATCTGGCTTCTTTCATGCCCGTTGAGATCAAATTTTCGACATTCTTTTGGCTTTATTTCATATTAATTATTGAGTAAACATTTATCTGCATTATTATCTTCCATAAATAAGGATATTGATCACAAAATAAAATCTCCGTTTGTTTCAGTTAAATAGCACCTGCTAGCCAGATATTATGCTGAATATTTTAAAAGTCTAAATATGACAGCAGAATAGTCAAAACATTTACCATATCTACAAATAAAAAATACATCATTTGGAAAAATAATAAAAAATAATGCGAAGCTGCTTAGGTTGCTAACAAATGTAAAAAAGGACTTTGGCAGAAACCAAATTATTTAAATGCAAAACAATGATCTTAGACACGTAGACCAACTAATCGTTTGGCGAATAATCATTGCCTTTAAACAAGAAAATCAATAAAATAATTTTGACGATGGTCAAATTATTATTGTAATGAAATAAAGTGTTGCTTCTTTTCCTAGCAAATTTAATCTCTTGAAATTTTGGAAAAACGTTTACTCTTAACCGATAATATAAACATAGGACAGATAATACGTAAATGGCTCGAATGACCCTACAAATTTTGTCATTCATACAAGCCTACAGGTACATAAACTACGGTTAAAAATAACAACCACGTTTTGTAGCTCGTGAAACCATACCCTCCTTATGGGAGAATGGATTTTGGGTGAGTAAAATTGGCAGCTTGGGCAAAGTGAGAACTGCGATGGTCACTGAGCCGTGGCACTCACTTGCATTATCGGTTGTATTACTCGACGCAGTTGCCTAACAGTAGTATTTACACGATTTATTACGAAAAATCTATCTCCAACAATCGTATTTGTGCACACTGGCACCTCAGACGCTTTCCACGCAGCCCAATGTATCCTGCTCTGCAGGAATTTTCACAAAAATGCGAAACCTCAGTGGAGCCTCGCTGAACAGTTTTCTATGCCGAAGCAGTTCCAGCAGTCACAAAGCGTTCTTATCTGATTGCAAACAAAGCCCCATAACGCACTGGATTGGAGCTGATTGCAAAACGCAGATTAACTGCAAATTCCTTTTTAGGTGATGAGAATGTTCACTGGCATGTAAGTTTTTCTTTATGCGTCGTTTGTGACTTCAGCGAAAATTCAGTTATGCATCCACTGAGATTCTATTGGCGTTACAGGACATGTTATTTGGCGCAATATTGAGGCGGACGCAGTTGTATGGATAAAAAATTACGACAACGAGCAAGCAAAAACCGGGTTAAACTCAAAGACACGTTGAACCATCACAAGTTGCCAGGACATTATTTGTTATTAATAACAATATACATATGAAACTCGCGAAACACACATAGGAGGGCCTTTTCGCTAGCATCTGTGCAGTCAGCCTAGTAAATAATTACGTGGTACATACTACTGAATTCCATTTGGCAGCGCGTGGGTTTAACGTGATTCAACCGCAGTGGTTGATGGGTTTCTGCTCATATATTCATACCAAATTTTGGATCGGGCATGAAAAGGTTTGTTTCTAAGGATTTACTCCAACTTCTTGCATTAATTTAATCAAATTCAAACAAAGCAGCATGGACACAGGGGGGTCCTTTCACAAAAAAGCACATGGGGATCGTTGGTGGGCTCACTGACGAGCCATAACCCTCGCAGCGGCAACTTTCAGTGGCACGCGACTAGCGAAACAAACATGTCTGGGTTTTAAGCTAATTCATGTAATATCAGTATTTCTGATAGGGGTGCAAATTGTCGTAGATTATCATAATGTCATGAAAATTAAAAAATGTACGTGGCGTAATGCAAAGGTTCTTTTAATCAATTTTATATTTTTCATGTTTTTAGATTTTTAAAAAGGTTTTCTCTTTCCCCTTTATAGTTTTGCAGGGATGGCCTTCAAAAATGGGAAGAAGAAAGGTTTTCGGAATGTTAGGCTTAATGCCCTTCTAAATTGAAAATTGAAAAAACACTTAAGTTAGTTCATTTTTAAAGTAAATTTGATGACTACTTGCAAAATGGGTTCTGATCTGCGTTTGCGTAGCAATTTTGCTTCCCAAAACCATCTAATGGCCTTCTCTTAAAGCGCATCTCAAAACCCGTGAAAGACTGCAATAAACTGCGCAAATTTTAAACAAATCACTAAAATGGGATGTGTTTTTTCAAAATGCAATTTTACCTACCTGTAACTAAGCCACTGTCAAGTAATAAATTGCACTGGCACATAAAACCATTCTTGACAGAATTATGTTAAATCATTGATTCAGTAAAACCAAATTTTACGCCATCGCAAAATGGGCAGAAAACATTAACGTAGATGCCAGTGCACGACATTGAAGAAAATTTAATTAAACCATTCAGCGGTTCTTCTTGAAAATCTGCAGGAGTTTGGTAGATCATATTCGAATTCACGCCAGTTCTGTTACTTAAACGGCTTTCGAAGAGAGACACTTTAGAAAAACTGCGTAAAGTTTGGTCTCTAGAAGTAGTTTTTTAAAATTTTTGCACCCTGTACAGCAGCGTTAAAGTTACAAGTACCGAAGCAAAATTGCCAAAAAGGGTCTTGAAAACAAATCATGCTTTAAAAAGCCTTATGCAACATAAAAAGGACACGAAGACGAAACCAGCAGAAATCTTTTAAATATCTCGGCAATGGAAAATGGAGCCTAACACCAGGTGACCTGTTTCGCAAGATAAATGTCCTGGAGATTTATCATTGGAACAAAATGCGGGGGACATTGAAATAATGGTTGCCATTTTCAATCCCATCCCGGTGGGCTCCGGAGGAAACCGAGGTTCAAAGTTCATGAATAAAACTGCCCAGTGAAAAACGCTGCTCTTAAGGTATCAGATGTTAAAAGAAATTCCGTGTTACGAAAGGGATGCAGAAGACCTAAACCATATTTGAAAAGGGAAAAAAGTCATTTAAGTGCTTCCATGCTACGAAGCAGTTGATTGGTCGTTCGGAGAAAAACGTCAGACATATACGTGCTCAATAAATAACTAAGAATCCTCGTTGAATCGATCACTTGAAATCTTCTACATGATAAAATATTGACGGATGCTCTTTTACAACTGATATAATGTCAGCATTTTAGTTTTGCTAAAAAGAAAACTGATTGTAAATCCCGGCTTACTTCCCCATCATAAGGCCCCCGTGCATAAGGTACAGGAGTGGAGGGTTTGAGATCCGAATCCTTTAAGTCAGTAGAGCGTTAGATATATAAGGCTCTAGTTTATGCCTTGTCTGCCAAAGGTAGTTTGCTCCGATATGCTCATCACAAGAGGCTACATACCAAGAGAAAAGCCGTCATAAAAATTAATTTTAAAATACGCAATTTAAAAGCCTTATAAAGCTAAAGCAATTCGTACTCAACAAGATTGAGAACAAAATGATGGAGCGAACAAGTGAACATTAAGAAGCTCATTGATGCCTAAAATCCAACTCAAAAATTGGGCCCGTGGCGTAAAGCCTCGCTAATTGCGCGAAAAATGATAAACACCGTAATTTAACTGTAAAAAAACAGATCAAAAATTTATCGCACCGTTAAAACTCATCCTCTTTTTCTCATGACGAAATATTATGTTCGAAATAAGTGTCGAAATTAACAAGTCCTGGCAGTTACGTATACGATCCAGACATTAAAAGGAACAGACTGATGATTTCAACGTCCTCTTCCTGTATCGGCTAAATGCGTTTAATTAAAGCCGGCAGTGGGCAGCGTAGGATAATCCAAAATGTAAAGTGTCCCCATGGGGAAAAAGGAACGGTGCTGTAAGGTACATCATGCGTATTTGTCAGGAATCTACTTGCCAGTGTTAAGCCTCATCTTATGCAAATTAAATTCCAAGGAAAGAATGAGTTGAAAAATGTGAAGTTGAAAAACTTCACAATAAATCATGTATTGAAAACGAAAATTCAGATAGTACGTGATATAGCATATACCAGAACTTAGGAGAGTGAATCCTACCACTATGTATCTGTTCTATGTCTTAAGTAAGACACGAAGATGAGAAGCATAACTGAAAACATATCTTTACATATCTGAAGTTGCAAAATGTCCGATTGAAACTATATCAACGAAGTCGAACAGTAATCACACCTTTAAAAATCATTCTTTTTGAATCGGAAAGTTCCTACAAAGTTAGCCTGTCAATCCAAAATAATGAAATAATAAAAGAAATGATAATGAAATACAGCCTAAAGTCTAAGACGAGGGTGGTTTATATGTTGTTGATTCCATTGCACAAACGCAACTGTGTTTCACAGTTGAATCTTAAGCGCCATACAGAGGTTTCTGCCAGAAAAATTGCAAGCGTTTAGGGTAAATATTTGGTACTCAAGAACTACAGTGTGTATGTGTACAAAAACAAGAGCATTCAAAAGTAAGGCATGCAATTACCATCGGTCTCACGGGCGGCTTCTTGACACCCAAACCGCTTTCACAAGGAAATACTCCAGGCTATTTTACGTTAAGCGAAAGACTAACACTTCACTAGTATTAAATTACGAGTGCTCAAAATCTAAATCGTACAAAATTTGGACGTTTACGAGTGTGAAGGCCTCTGTTGTACATTGCTCAGGATAAGATATATGTTCTGGATCTTACTGGGGGCGAAATATATTTCGGACTCTCAGTAAGTTGAACATTTGATCTGCACCGTAGTGGCTATAACACTGCCATTAGACAAAATATATTTTAATGTCTCGTTACACTAGAAAAAACGGACATGCAGCCAATTTGGGAAATAAGGGGCACATCAATACGCGAAAATATTTCCGTTAGTTGGAAAATGGTTGAAAGTAAGTACACCACAGCTCAAAAATATGCAAGATAAAATAAGACATGGATAGTTTCAGTAAAGACTCAAAAAAACTAGGCTATGCCATATTTAACACATCTCACATAACAGATCAAATGAAATAAAGAGGATAGAACAGAAATAAACGTAGCAGCAGCGGTGCTCTGATTAGCAAACTTCGGTGTTTGTGCCTGATGTTCTTGCATCAGAGTTATAGCAGATTTACCATCTGACGATGCAAATAATCAGATATTTCTTGCTCCTGGCTCATATGACCACCATAGCATAACTTCAGCGGCATTTAATATTGGCCTTCAAGCCACTCTTCTAGACGCAAAGCAGAAACAAATAAAAATATCTCGTTATATTAACCTTTTGAGCATTCCTAATTAGAGACAAAGGGAGCAAATCAAATTTGAAAAATTATACACAAGAGCTAATTGCAAATAAAATAAACTTTTATAAGATTAATTATTGCTATCTTTTGGCTGTGAAAATTATTAAGGCTTTGCTTTTTGACTTTCATTTTCACTCTTTCTAGTTGGGTTCTGCATTTTTCACGCAAACTACATGAATTTGCACTTGGCAAGGTTGAATAAGCTCTCACGGATTATTCAGGGGCCATTTAATTACCTAACTGACGAATGATAATATTCAAAATGCGAAGCAGTCCGGACTGCCTTGACAAGATTATAATTAACTTGGTCGATTTTAGTATCCTTCGGCGGAAGAAGGGATCTGGCACACTGACGTCAGTACCCCTCCCTCGACCTACCAGATTTGTTGCTACTTTGTCGGGTTCAGTGTGAGATGTCTGTATCAAAGTAGAGATCACCGCTAGTAGACCAGAAAGGATGCAAGTTTACCCGTTATGTTAGTATAAGCAACATCTGAGCGGCACTATCTTGCAAAAAGTGTCACCATCCGACAAATGCCTGCATTACACAATGCTTAGGTAACCAATGCCAAAAGGTCTGGCCGACAGGAGACGTCTTCTGATCAGATGTTTGAGTAACGAAATACGCCATGACTACACCGAAACCAGGATCAAGCGGCATGTTAGTATTTAAGACACAACGAAATTCAACGCGTACGATAGCCAAACTTGAAGAAAAGTTAAGGCATTCTCACCGAAAATTCATATGAATTAAGGACGTGAAGAGAGCAAGTATTATGTCAGCGGGAGATTTCCACTGAACAGCCTTTCGACGGAGATGAAGTATCAACCAACATTAAGGTTCACTTTTCAGACAAAAAAGGCATTTTAAAACGAAGGACGTAAATAAATAAAGTGTAAATGAACCTTATGAGAGACAAAGAGAAAAATTAAAAAAAACGATATGCAAGAGCCAATTACAGATGAAATGAACTTTTATAAGATAACTACCTGTCGGTCTTTTGGCTTCAATACCTACCACGTGTTTTGCTTTTCAACTTTGATTTCAACCCTAGGTTTTTTGCGCAAAACACATACTGTAGTAGTCATACATTTTGGCAAGATGGTTCCGGATAATTAAGAAAAGATTTAAGTATAAAGCTGATTGATGGCTTAATTGAGAGGTTTCAAAGTACATAGCCATGTCAATATTATAATTTACTTGGTTTATTTATGTTTCCTTTGGCTGATAAATAGATGTGGCAGGCTGACGTCAATATCCCCCTTGACCTATCAGATTTCGCAATAATTGGTTAAGTTTAGCTTAGGATGAATTTTTAATGTGTAGAGCACCGCTAGTGAATCGTAAAGGATGCGAGTTGACTGGTGATTTTAGCGATCTAAGAAAGGGCTGCCCATACACCCAAATGATTTAAGTCCTGTTAGCCTAAACCAATGACTTCAAGCCGAAACACTAGACACCGAGAGCTTAGGCAGTTCACATGTCTCCAGGTGCATGGTCGCAACTTAGTTGGTGTTTAAAAAAGTGTCAAAAACTCTTATATAATACCCCAAAAGGCTAAATGAAATCCAAAGGGAAAATTAAGCCAGTAAAGACTAAACAGATTAAAAGATAAAGAAAATTTGATCACAACTTCGACAGGTACAATAGCCAGACCCGAAGATAAGTCAAAGCATTCTCACTGACAACTTATATGAATTAAGGAAGTGAAGACGGCAACAAATATGTCGGCGGGAGGTTTCGAATAAACAGCCTTTCGGCGGACGATGAATAATCAGTGAACCTTAAGGTTCCCTCTTTAGGCAAGAAAGGCATTTTTAAACAAAAGACGTAAAGAAATAAAGTGTAAATGAGCAAATAACCTTATGAGAGACAAAGAGAGAAAATTTTATAAAACGATATGCAAGAGCCAATTACGCATAAAATGAACTTTTATAAGATAACTTACTGTTGGTCTTTTGGCTCCAATACTTACCACTCGTTTTGCTTTTCAACCTTGATTTCAGGCTTAAATTTTTTGCACAAAAATTATACTGCAGAATTCATAAATTTTTGGCAGATGGTTCCAGATAATTAAGAAGGAGCCAAAGGTAGCTATCGGTGAGCGTTCCTCATAAAGTCGTGCTATATTCTACTGGTGAATGTATATGTACTGGTCTCGATAAGGCATATGCGTGCAGCAAACATATTTTCTTCAACCTGTATTAACAACAACAATTAAGGATAACAGATGGATTTGTACGGCAGTTACTAGCCAATGTTAAGATTTGTGTATCCATTAGTTGAAATTTCTCCGTTTCTAAATAAAATCCAAAAAATCATATTTTTCGCTTATGTTTTTTTCATCTAGCATTTTGCAAAATATAGAATATTCTACAACGAGAGGGATAAAATCCCGAATACTAACGATTAGATCCTATTGCCAAGTTCATGAAGACAAATATTAAATTTGGCTTAATGGATGGAGCGCAGAAATAATGCGGAACGATTTTAACCTGAAAGTATGAATAATTTTATGGACATTAACATCCCGGAAAAATTAATAACTGATTAAGGCTACAAATTCAGTTTCCTCGAAAAATATGACAAAACACCACGCTCTTCGCAACACGGATCGAAGAAGTGCTCCTATGATAAAACCTGCGTCATGGAAAAAATTATTTACCTAATTTTGCTAACAGAATCTACCTTTTAATTGGCTAGAAGCCGAAGCCGTTTTTTAATACGAAGAAATTGGAAATTCCTCGGATAATCCGTCCAATGAAGAACGAACTCCACCAAAAAGACATTCGCTTGTTAAAGTCCAAATCTCAAGTACAATATGTTGCTTTTACACATGATATTTTGTTCTTTCAATGTAAGGCTTAGGGGCATGTGCACTTCTCGTTCGACGGCAGCGCAAATAAAGTTAAGAAAAATCGCAAAACATCTGTTGGAATGTATTTCACGCTGAGCAAAATATCTTCTGAGCTGAACTATTTCTCTCGCACACTGTTAAGCAGTCGAACTCAAGATCGCCATTCATGGAGTTTTGAACGTGGATCTAAATTAGTACAATATCTTTTGAATTC
Organism: Schistocephalus solidus; assembly: GCA_017591395.1. NCBI lineage: Eukaryota > Metazoa > Platyhelminthes > Cestoda > Diphyllobothriidea > Diphyllobothriidae > Schistocephalus > Schistocephalus solidus. The sequence goes on along the minus strand of WEDG01003670.1, from coordinate 162,757 downwards.
TTATTAAAACAAAACGCAGGGAGCCTGTGATGGAATACCTTTAACTTTCGACTTCTTCCAGAAAAGAAAAATATAATTATATTAAGGCAAACGTAAACCTATAAGTCACATGCATTTTATCTGATGTTCAATTACTTCGAAGCGAAAAATTGGGATCAAATTAAACAAACTAGTCAAAATATTCTTTTTAAGTATTCGCTGCACGATAACCAGGATCATCTGCGGTGTTTCACGTGTAAAGTGAAAACAAAACCAATTTATCTGTGGCTGTCTGATTTAACTTTTTAAGATTGTTCAAACAAAATATTTGGTAGAGCTTGATAAAGAATAAACAAACATCAAAAATCGAATGTACTAATTTATTTTAAAATTTTAATTCTTTAAAATTAAAACAAAATAAAAAAATAAAATAAAGTCAGTCAAGTTATTTTAGGAAAACTAGTTTTCAGAAATGTGCAGGACTCAATGCGCGGACAAAGTTAAAGCAAAATGTAACAAACATTCGAAATGCACACGTTAGGTACTTATTTAACCTAAAACAAGTTGAAAACCCTAGCACAGGCCATTTCTAATGAAATTCTGCTCAAAATCTGTAATGCTCTTGGGATCGGCTTCCTCGTTAGAATCATGAATCTTTCGTCTTTTTAGGATATGTAGATGCTTATCAACGCAGTTTCTTCTTTCCTGTAAGTAATGCGATATATGGTCGCTTAAAATTAATAAGTAAAAATTTTAAGATGAAATACAGGAAGATACTTAGAAGCATTGAACGCAAATGGAAGTGGAGTCATTACAAGTCGATTGTCATCGCTACAAAAACCGAATAATAGTTGGATACAACTGTCTGATGATGGCTAAAGGTCATTTTTGTCTCTCTTTTCTTTGTCAGTAATGTGTGGATGAACCCTTACCGATCTTTTATTTAGCTCACTCGTCCCGATCTACTTTGGAGCTCACGTCCGAGCTTTACCAATAGCCGCACAGTAATAAGTATCATAGGCAGATGAATATTGCTGGCAAAGACAAGGGAAACTTAAGGTTATTCTTAAATGTTTCGGTTGCTACTACATAACACCGCTTGTCTGATTTCTATCCAACAGTTTTTAACACATTACTTATTGAAGAATGCAGTGCACAAACAGTGGGATCTTTTCAGGATTACAGTTTTCGCTTCATCTGGATTGGTCGGCCCTCATGACTTATCCCTTGAAAACTCATCCTTGTGACTACGGATCATTGCTTGGTAGCAATAACAATTCTGTCATGTCAGTTGCCTTACTAAAAGGTTTTCGGTGATTTCCTTTGCAGTGATAATGCACTGATATTCTTCTTGTATTTTTAAATTTAAGTGTGGCAGCGGAGCAATCGAACATAATGCTGCACCAATTATCCTAACAGTAATATAATGGTTAATTTTAGCTTTATGAACTTATTTATATCGGCCGTCCATTGTTTGGTTTGAACGACAAAACAAACGTTCAATTTATAAATGGATAAGCCTCTTTTTACATGCTGTCTAAACCAATGCATACAAACCGCGAGAACTTTGTTTGAACGCTTCTGCCATAATATCGTTAACGTTGGGTAGAGTTTTGAAGCCATGTCTCTAATGTCTCTCTAATATGCAACAAACGTCCACAATATAAAAAAAGGTATTGCTTAGTTGTACAAATACACAGTAATTTAATAAATTATAGGTACTATCTGCTGTTCAAAAGCGGGACCAAAATTTCAGTTGGACTGAAAGATAGCTACTGATTGTGAAACCTATGCCTACATGAGTTTTGCATAATTCCGTTATGTATAGGTCTACATTTGGTTGTCGACATTGGATATGATACTTCCGCTAGTATATTCATCGTACGTATTTCCTTGAATTTAAATGATTCAGCCGACGTCCTTTGGCTAGCTATGGTAAAATTTACTTATTTGTTTAGTGGCTTTATACGTCGTAGTGCCGCAAGAGGACAAATGCTTTAATTTCAACTACCAGAATGGGGGTTTTACTTCAATTGATGGGGTAAAAAATGCGATCACGATTGTATATCGTTAAATACGACGGGTTCAATGATTAATGATCCAGTTTTCACTAGGAATCGCATGCTTAATTAATATGTGTTTTACTATATGTTGACAATATTGCAGTGGTTGTTTCTTAGGGTACTATTCGTGCAATCATAATAAACAGCACCGGAAAATGACATTGGAGCGTCACCTGAAATAGGGACGTTCCCTTTAGGTTCTTTCCTTGGATGAGAATGGTTTTTTTTCAGTCTATTCTTTGGATGACAAACAAATAACGCAGTTTTTGTATGGGATGGATTATTCAATGTTTATTTGTACCACGCAGAGTAGATGCCGTTAGCCAGGAGGCACATATTAATATTCATGACTGTAGCCTTCAGAGGTCTGTGGGTTGATTTCAGGGGATTGGTGGCTCTTCTTTTGTGTAACCGAATAAGCAGGGCCAAACGTATTTCATTTGAGTGGTTTCACAGTGTGAAGATAAAAAAATATACGAGGCAGTGCCTGGAATGCAAGAGCACCTTTGCAAGAAATATGGTGTTTGTTCGTGGAGATGCACTGACAATATCACATTTGCTGAATACATAGCAAATTTCACAGAAAATGGGTTTGCATACCCCAACCACATAGACACATCGAAAATTCCAGTTTGTGTCCGGCAAAGAATTTATGATTTATAGTGCAACAGCGACAAATTCGACCAAACAAGGGGTCTAACAGCATTTGGTTGGTTGGGTTGGACAGATACTACAGTGTGTGAATTAAGTTTTTCAAGTATTTGAAGTTGGGCTTTCAAGTGTGTGTTCACTTTACTTATTTTTTGCTTTTCCATGGGCACCATTAGGTCAGAAAAAAGAAAAAATATTTTATTACAATGGGATTTGCTTATAAACGACGTAATCAAAATATTGGAAGTGCGTTGGGCATTGTATATTTATGGAATATATCGCGATCTGTGGATGCTCATATTTCTATTTAAATTAAATTGAGTTTCATCCTGACCAGTTTTGATACACTAATTTTGAGAAGTTGCAAGTAAAAGAAGGAAACGAGGAAACAGTGAAGTTGCAAAGTTTTAAGGTCGTGACTTTTATACCTGGGACTACTCACACTTTCAGTAAAATAAGAAATAAAATTAGGTGGGATTCACTGGTCAGTTTAATACGTATACGCTTTGTTTTGTAAAGACTAAATGAGTCAGATTAAACAGCAACTTGTCTGGAAGACTTGAACACATAAATATGCTGTCCTTATGGTTGCCGTTCATCCTCTTAAAAATAAGACACGTCTGTCAAGTTTCCGAAAGATGCCCTGTATCACGTCTCAACATGGTCATGGAAACATGCTCCTTCGCTGAACAATCAAAAATCAGTCCAGTGTTTTCCGACTGCAACCCTTCCTCAATCCTGAATGCGTAAACATTCTGCCCAATGTGGTATCCATTTGCGGGAGCTTGCTGTTTCTCTGACATCCTATCTTTCATTCCGCTTTCATATTAATGCACTTTTTAGTAAAATTAAAAACTTCTTTATCAAATTCGTCGTTCGTGTCCATATCACACACCCCTATTCCTATATGGTGATTTAAAGATGCTTGTATTATCCACTCTTATTCTCTTTTCTCCTCATGGTATTTTAGCAGCTTTGCTTTGTATCCTCTGAATGTTCTCTTCCGTTGCCATAGTGTTTTAGTGGATCCGATTTCAGAAAGAAGCTTTACGTCACTCAAGTAATCAACTGATCGAATTCTTAATGTTGATGTCCATTCACTCCACTCAGACCTAATATCCGCGAAGATTTTCCATCCCATGCGCTGAGGCTTTCGTGAAACTGCTTTTCTTACATCGGCATAAGTTGCGTAATCTGTTACTTTAGCCTCCGGTTTCAGTAGATGGAGCGATATTTTATAAAAATTTTGAAAAATAATTTCTTAATAAAGCTTACATCTCTTTAGAAATGTAAAAAATACACCCCAAATAACTAATAAGGTACATGAGCCAAGGCCAATTTCTGTGATAAATGACGAAAAAAGATAAATCCCAATTATTTAATTAGACAAGATAGAATACTAATGAGAGGTTAAAAGTCCAGTTCTGTTGATTCAAACCCTTAAGCCTGAAAGCATTCCACGATAATAGATCGAATAACAGTGAACAACGCAACAGATGTAGCACTAAAATCATACAAGCACTAGTCTTTGCAGGAATGAATTTACAGTAAATTTCATTACTCAGTTCATCTCAGAAACTTCACAAAACCCCCATAAATGAAATAAGCTCATACGGGGCCCCAGCTTCATAGAAACTAAGAAACGGACCACTTTTAAAAGGAAAACATATTGTGGGTTACGTTTTTATAGGAATCACAGATTTCAAAAGGTGGAAAATGTAGCAAACAAGAAAAATCCCCGTGACTGAGTGAGCTGACGTTGTGAGTGCAAGAAAAACTCTTTATATATTAAACCAAGTTAATAAATCAGCCAAAGTATAATTATGTTTGGCACTTAAATTGTATCCAGGACCAAGTGTTAATTTTAGAATGTCACATAACAACCAGTCTCTATTTCTTCTATAACAGATTACGACACGATTTAACGAGAATTAGCGGTATTTTTTGCTCATTCATTGGTTGTGCTGCTTTTGACTAGGATAAATGGTATTTTGTTAGATTTCGATAGGGACGTAACGGGAATAAAATGATGTATGATTTATCATGCAGACAGGTCAGTCAGCGACTTATAAATTCAAATGGATTTGGCAGGTGAAATCGTTAAAGCTAAGGTATGTCAGGAATTTTAAAAAGCAATTACTAGTTGACGTTTTGACTGCGTTTCAGAACACAAAAGCACATATATTTCCAAATTGGAAATTTTAAAATCGATAAAACCTCTAACTTCCTAGCAGTTTACTCCATCTGATAAATAGAGAGAAAATTATAAATTTTTAAATGCTGAATATCCCGTGTGATAAGCGTCGTACATCTGCATTACTATCTTTTTATAGTTAAACACGCGAGAATTCCAAAATTCAGTCCTGACTTTGTAGTAACACAAGAAGCCGCCGGAGTACAAGAAAGCATAGGTTAATGCTCAAATTTGTAAAAGGTTTGATTGGAAAAAATTAATAAACATATCCTGCAGGCCTCAGAGCCTTTTGCGGAATAGTGCCAGCGAATATATGACAATCGCACCATTATTGCGTCCGTAATATATCGTCTCAATTTCATTCAGCACGCTTGAGGAGATCGGAAATGAATACGAATCAGAATAATTCGTGACAATTATTTTCAAGCTCTTATTCTATGTCCGGACTTCTACCATTTAATTGCATGTACTAAACTGTGTCTAAGATGTCATTTTAGAATGTGGCTTAGTAAGGAAAAGGTTCATTTTGAGGTTTGGGCAGTGATTTATGTCCGCTGACTGCAAAGCTGCACAGCCGCCATGCACAATGGAAGCTTTTTCATGAGTTGACCTGTATACTTACACGAACTGTTTAGGCAACGAATATGATAGACGACAATAAATTACTCACCTATGGTGGATTTTCATTTAAATGTCTTAAGTGATTGATGCATAATTCCTAGATGTTGATGCCGAGCCCTGTAATTCAGGCACACACTACCACTCACCGGAAACTATCGGGTCTCGTTCAAGCTGCGTTGTTCAGCCCAGATAGGAAGAAAATAACTTACAATGGAGTTTATCAGTGGTGAACATAACGGATCTTCTGAGTTTTTTCTTCTGTAATTTTTCAAATTCCTGGAGCCCTCTTAAGTATTATATAGTCTCGTTTGTTGAGTACGTTTATGATATCGTACAGCAGAGGGCCTATCTCATGAAAAAGTACTTGAAAGTCTGCAATATCTTTCTATTAAAGAGGAGTTCATAGATTTTATCATCATATTTATTTTTGTGCAGCATACTTTCAAAATATTTTCGTCACAACAAAATGCAGGCTTTAAAATAAGTTTCATTTCGGCCGGTAACAAAACATGCGTGCGGTAAAACATGGCAATTAAAATAATAAAAATTTTCCACTGAATTTCTATTCCATTATGAAAAATTCTAAAAGCGTTCCTTCTTTACTCAATTATAGAAGTTTACCCTTTTTCGAAACTGTATACGATAAATATTTTTTTCAGTTTTATAAAAAATCATAATTTTCAAATAATTTGGAAACTTTGTTGATGATAAACTTGCACTTAAAACTTGCACTTAAACTTGCTTGGTATATTTCGTATTAAAACCTCAATACCTGCCTTATAAAATTTGAGGTGGACTGTGACCTAAGTATAAACATCATAAACATTATTAATAAATGATAGAAAACGACACATTTAACGGTTCTCAAAAGGTTCTATATTAAACATTTTAAACTGAAAGACAACGTTACCAAATAAGTCCTATTTGTATCTATTTTGTCCAATTAATATATGTGATTTAATAACGGGATCGATCATTCCTGAAAAGATAATAGAATAAAAGTAGGAAGTTACAGAGTATCTGCAGTTTTTGCTGGCAACATGTAAGAACATGATTCTTTGACAGGCTTCTAGTGCAACTTAAATATTCTGAGACTCTTCTGAATGATGAGCATTGCAACCACCCTACCTAGGTGATCCCCTTCTAATCCATTACATATTTCAAAATTTCTGTTAAAATTCCAGGAGAAAGCCCAGGTTTTCTCCTGCAGATTATGGCTTCCAATTGGCTCGCTCATTTATCCTCAATGAAGATCCCGCACCACAGAGTATTCAGACATCATGGCCTTCCCGTTATCAAACTCCCTCTGATGACTAATAATATCTCTTGTTTTCTTTTGAAACCATTAGATGACAAAACCAGAACGCGAGAATCTCTTTGGAGTTGTTTCTTTGCACTCGTAGGTTTTCCCAGAAAATACAAAAATGGGTTCCATGGCAAAAGCTCAATGACTTGCTCAGCTGGTACCCGCTTCCATTTTTAAAGATCGTTCCTGCCATCTCAGTTGAAGGGAAAGTAAGCGATGGCGTTTTATTTTCAAATTTGTATGAAATAGTTCATATTTATGTTAAGAAGGTGCCTAGTATCCAATTTGCAGAGATTGACGGTGAAGATAGTGGATATTGCAAGTTTATTTCTCTGAGACGGGGTACCTTTCTGGAGTCCCATAAACAATTTTCCAGACAGCCTTGATCGCTGAGTAGGGTTGTATAGCTCATGAAATGTTAACCGGGAATTCTGAAATATGTTTTTGATTAGAAAGGATTGCCTAGGTAGCGATGTCATATATACTAGTGTGCAGCACGAAGAGGAAAAATTTCCCTCACGCAAAGATATCGGCCTTTGAATATGTTTCTTTTTGTTCACCAAAATTAATCACGCGGGATAACAATGACTGCTTAAGAAGTAAGAAATGTTCTCATTGATTTTTGATACCTTCTTAGATTCAATTATATTAATTGGCACACGTAAATAAAAATATAATCTTACTTTTATCATTAAGAAACAGTTCACCTCTTCTTAAAATTGTCTACTAGAAAAACTATGTGTCTGTTGTTAAAAACTTCACCAATATCTGAAGAATTTGTAACCCCTATTTGTTGTTACATTTGCATTAATATTTGCCAACCAGCAAGCTTCATATGTTTCGCCTAAGAAAAACATAAATCCTTCTACATTAACAAACATTAATGAAAAATAAATACTGCTTAAGCAAACATTTTAACTGTCTGCGCTTTTTGCAGCCATCAAGTACAACCAAAATATCCTGAAATTTTGGTGAATGATGATCATTGTCACAAAATTACCTAGGTAGTCCCGTCTTATCGCAAAACATTTCTCAATTGCTGTTAAACTTTCATGAGAGAACACAGAGATTCTTCTGATGAGTATGTCGGGAACTCTTTATTGTTTTGTATGCTTCTGCATCGTAAATGAAACCCTTAAAGCGAGCCTGCGCCGCAGAATATGCCGGCGCCCAGCTCCTCCTCCTCGCATAAACTAATATCTGCTGCAGTGTACTTAAAAAAAACAGAACGTGGGAAGCCCATTCCGATTAACTTATGTGCATTGTAGATTTTCCCATTTAAGATAAAATTATTCGCATGCCAACAGGCTGAGAGCTTCGTCAGCTATTCAGACTTCCTTGAAACATGTGATTTACTGCTCCCATTTTTCAAGACCTCATTTGAAGGGACGTACCTGCCGAGTTTTGTTTTAAAATGCACATGCCTTTTACATGCAAGTATTAACCATTGCCTGAGTCCCCCAAAAATGAGGGTTTAAAACAATTTGCTTGGGAGTACAATTTTTATTGTTACAGTATTATTTTATCTCAAGGTCAGAAATTTATTTCCCGGAAGATGCAAGTTTGGTTCATAAAGTTTACCCGGGTACCCAAACTTCGTATAAAATATACAATTATATTTTGTCCAGAAAATGCAGTTTGCATCAACTGGCAGGTGATTGGTGATTTAATGGCCACAGCCTTTGTATCCCAACTTAGTTTAGGGAACGTTTACGTATTAATGATTTTTAATTTGGTACCGACACGAGTAGTTATGTGTTTTAGCGCACACATTTTGCTGCTTTCTATATGTTCATTGACATTAATATTATGCGCAGCCTTTCCTGCGAACAACCTTTAAAATGTGGGCCATTTTAAAATTAACCATAATCCCGTCCACTCGTCCCTGGGCATGAATAAATCATTTTAATTTCCAGTGGTATTTGCGCACCAGTGGCCTCGACGCGGCTGTTGATTCGAAAGCACCTTCGACCTCTTAAACTGCTTAAACTTCTATGGATTCTACCTTTCTGGATTGAATAAGCTTAAACCTTGTTGTCCCGTTAAAACTACTGGTTAATCTTCCTGAGGCCCACAAAAAAGATTTACATAGACAGGTGGGCCAATATGTTACAGTCATGCTTATATGGTTACCAGAGCTGCTGCGTTTTTCTAACTTCTTTCTTTTTAGTACCAAAGGTTGTATATCGAGTGCGCTTATGCTCCAACGCCTTGCAAGCTGACAGATTAATCCTATCCAATAGGACGACTGATTACTAACCTCCATGGAATGAATCTTTCATTTTCTAATCACTTCAACTTTTGACCAAAATCCAGGCTTTTATTTCCATATGATCATTTAGAATTCAGACCCGATACAGTCAGTCAATCGATTAAGCAGTATGACTGTCCTAATTTGCAAAGTAATTCATGGTAGACATACCATCTGTTTCTTTTCATGATGATTTGACCCGAATAAAAGGCGAAGCTAATTGTCCGGTGGGTATGCTCTACATGTTTTTATCAGATTTTTCATACAAGGGGACTTGTTTCAGTTCTTGAAAAACAACAACCTCAGTCGTTAAAACGCCATTGTTTTGAAATTAATACCCAAATGTGTAGTTAAGACATCTGAAACGAATGCTTCCTGTGAGGTTCAATTTTGATATGACTGCATTTAGCAAGACAAGCATAAAAAAGTTGTATGTACAGATTCCTGATCCCTTGCAAAAGACAACTTTGTAAAAAATTAGCAGTAAATAGTAACTGAAGGAATTCAGCAGAAATTATTATAAATAAGGATTAACAACAACCTGGACGGAAGGTTTTGAATATCGGAAAAAGCATAATAACTGTAAAGTTTACAATCTTTGAAGGTTTTTAAGGACGTTTTTAGTTTGTGAAAAGGTTACCTATGCTAATTTCCTTTTTAAAACAAAGCATATTAAGCAATTTCATTATAAGAAAATGAATTCAATTGTGTTCTGGAATGCTTTCACCAGTATAAATAGATAATATCCCATTTTTAAGACATGAAAAAGGGTTAAAGGTTTCAGATTCAATAAAACCGCCATTAAATAGGTCGTTTAGGTAACACCGGCGAACAGGAGAGTTCGAGGTAGCAGTTTAGAAGAAGACGAAGTTGCGATCGGGGGAACATGGCGTTTATTAATCTGGCAGTTTGAATTTTCACTAGAACCCATTATCAAAGACAGAAGCGGATAAAGTTAATGAGGTCGCCAGAGGTGCAATATGTATAGGTTTCAGTTGCCATGCAGAAACGTGCCTAACTCAATCAGCAGCTCACACATTCATCGCTGGTAGTCGAACATGATGCGATGTCGGGGGTCAGTTTGCGTCCAAGTCGCTTATTGTTGACATTTCATCACTGATTGCGATTATAAACGGGGATGTAGTTCGGTGTCACTGAAACCTTTGGTCGTCCGCGGCCTCTCGCGTGGCCAATTATTATGTCTAGACAAAGTCTCAGCACAGAAGATGGTGCCGAGAGGCCATTGCATTTATTACTCGACTGAGAACCAAGACTGAAGCAGTTCACGGCCCACGCGGTTGTGAGGCCTTGCGAGACGCTCGGCCTCGTCAAACTTAATGGTGTGGGCGGATACCATCGCATGAGTCACAAACTGAGAGAAAGCGTCCTTCCTTCTCACTGCTTCCAAATGCTCAGCTATGTCTTTTCTGCAACCATCTCTGATGATGAGGGTTCGAGCAAAACTCCGAAAAGTTTGACCAACAAATGATATGTTTTAGTTATCAAATTTTCTTCATCTTCTAATCTGTTTAGTCTTTACTGACTTAATTTTCCTTTAAGATTTCATTTAGCTTTTTTGGGTAGTATATAAGAGTTTTTGACACTTTTGTAAACACCAACTCAGTTCCGACCATGCACCTGGAGATATGTGAACTGCCTAAGCTCTCGGTGTCTACTGCTCGGCTTGAAGTCATTGGTTTAGGATAACAGGACCTGAATATTTGGATGTATGGGCAGCCCTTTCTTGGATCACTAAAATCACCAGTCAACTCGCATCCTTTACGATTCACTAGCGGTGCTCTGCACATAAAAAAATTCATCCTAAGCTGAACTTAACTAATTATAGCCAAATCTGATAGGTTAAGGAGGATTCTGACGTCAGCCTACCACATCTATTTATCAGCCAAAGAAAACGTTAATAAACCAAGTAAATTATAATCTTGACATGGCTATGTATTTTGAAACCTCTCATTCAAGCCATCAATCAGCTTTATGCTTAAATCGTTTCTTAATTATCCGGAACCATCTGGCCAAAATGTATGACTACTACAGTATGTGTTTTTCGCAAAAACCTTAGGTTAAAATCAAAGTTGAAAAGCAAAACCAGTGGTAGTTATTGAAGCCAAAAGACCAACAGTTAATTATCTAATAAAAGTTCATTTTATCTGTAATTGGCTCTTGCATATCGTTTATAAAACATTTTTCTCTTTGTCTCTCATAAGGTTATTTGTTCATTAACACTTTATTTATTTACGTCCTTTGTTTTAAAATGCCTTGCTTGTCTAAAGAGGGAACCTTTAATTTTGGCTGATTATTTATCTCCGTCGAAAGGCTGTTCACTCGAAATCTCCCGCTGACATTATACTTGCTGTCTTCACTTCCTTAATTCATATTAGTTTCTCGGTGAGAATGCCTTGACCTATCTTCAGGTCTGGCTATCGTATGCTTCAAAGTTCTTTTTGTCTAAAATACTTACATTCCACGTGATCCTGGTTTCGTTGTTGTCATGTAGTATTTAGTTAATCAAAACATCTTCTGATCAGAAGATGTCTCCCCTCGGCCAGAACTTTCGACATTGGTTACCTTAGCATTGTGTAATGCAGCCATTTGTCGGATGGTGACACTTTTTGCAAGATAGTGCCACTCAGATGTTGCTTATACTAACATAACGGGTAAACGTGCATCCTTTCTGGTCTACTAGCGGTGATCTCTACTTTGATACAGACATCTCACACTGAACCCGACAAAGTAGCGCCAAATCTGGTAGGTCGAGGGAGGGGTACTGACGTCAGTGTGCCACATCCCTTCTTCCGCCGAAGGATACTAAAATCGACCAAGTTAATTATAATCTTGTCAAGGCAGTCCGGACTGCTTCGCATTTTGAATATTATCATTTGTCAGTTAGGTTATTAAATGGCCGCTGAATAATCCGTGAGAGCTTATTCAACCTTGCCAAGTGCGAATTCATGTAGTTTTGCGTGCAAAATGCAGAACCCAACTAGAAAGAGTGAAAATGAAAGTCAAAAAGCAAAGCCTTGATAATTTTCACAGCCAAAAGGTAGCAGTAATTAATCTTATAAAAGTTTATTTTATTTGCAATTAGCTCTTGTGTTTAATTTTGCAAATTTGATTTGCTCTCTTTGTCTCTAATTAGGAATGCTCAAAAGGTTAATAGAACGAGATATTTTTATTTGTTTCTGTTTTGCGTCTAGAAGGGTCGCTTGAAGCTCAATATGAAACGCCACTCAAGTTATATTATGGTCGTCGTACTAGCCAGGTGCAAGGAATTACTGATTATTTGCATCTTCGTATGCTGAATCTTTATAACTCGGATGCAAGAATATCAGGCACAAACACCGAAGTTTGCTAATCAGAGCACCGCCGCTGCCACGTTTATTGCTGTCTTGTTCACTTGACTTGTTTTTGAAATGTGTAAATCACCGTGTTAATTCCTTGTCTTTGGTCTCGTTTGCTTAACCTGTTTATGACTTATCAAACTTTATATGCATTTGTTGTTACAGTAAACGAGAAGTTTTAGGCATTACTTTGCCAGTTGCTTCAGCTGTTTGACAGTTTCGTAATGGAATCAGATGACCGACTACCTTTTTTTCGCATAGCCGCTTTTTGTCCGTATGATGTTGCTCAATTATAGCATTTACTGAGAGAAGAATACTTATAACTTCCCTGTAGGATATCAAAACACGCTTTTGTTTACTATCAAAAACATACATCTTATCTTGAACAATGTACACGAGAAACCTGAGTAATTCTGGCTGCACATTCCTAGATGTTCAAATTGCATTTAACGACCACTTAAAGCATTGAAAAATATTGGCTTAATAGACTAGATTATGTCTTCGGATAGTGGTCTGGGTCTTAAGAAACCGCTCTTAATGCAGATAGTAAATACGAAAATGGCACGCCTACTTTTGGAATGCAGAATATTTACACATACACAAACTCTGTACATTTAAGTACTGAATAGTTACCCGACACAATTGAAATTCCTCCCTCAACATGCCTTCTATGAGAAATGCTTGTCAGAAACGCCTACGAGGCATGGAATTAACAAAACCTTTACCAAACTTACCGTTGATTTCAGAATGTTTTAATTCAAAGTAAATATATGGTTCCTTTTTGAATGATTTGCTGACTTTCTAAAAAGGTTTCAGATTCCAAAAGAAGGACGTTAAGAGATTTGATTACTGTTTTCTTTTGTCATTACAGCACCGATGTGACATTCTAAATCTCGAAAGACTAAGTAGGTTTTCGGTTATACGTCTTGTCTCTAAAGTACTTTCATGACATTAAAGAAATTAAAAGTGGTCGGATTCCCTCTGCCAAACTACTGAGCGTACTATCTATCCCTCGTTGTCGATCCTTGATTTACTTTTATGAGATTTTTAAAATTCAAATTTTTCATTTCATTTGTGCTTTGGAATTCACACTAAGGAAGATAAGGCTTAATATTTGAAATGAGATTCCTGACAAATACGCCCACATGTCACCTTAAAATACCGTTCTTTCGCTCCATGGCAACATTTTAAATCTCGGCGCATTCTATGCTGTCAAATGTCGGTTTATATTTAACGGAGTTAACTGACTCACGGAGAAGAATTTGAAAATTTGAGTCTTTTGCTTAATGTTTAAATATTATTTGTATCTTGTACATGAATTGGTTAATTGGGACACTTATGTTTTACCTAAGATTTCGGCATCAGAAAATAAGGATGCATTTTGAAAGTTTCATTAATTTTGACTAAGTTTTTGACCGTTTTATTATGCCATTTGGCATAATGCGAGCAATTAAGGAGGTTTTCTGCCAGGCAAAAAATATTTTGGTTTGGGGTTTAGGCATAATGAATTTTTTAATGATCGATTGGTTTCTCCAACATTCTGTTCACATTCGTTTTGCGTACAACGTGATTAAACTTTACTAGACATTTAAATTGCGTATTTTTACGTGAATTGTTGGTTTTCGTCTTGGTATGAAGCTTCCCGTGAAGAGTAAATAAATAAAACAAGTTTAAGCAGACAAGGCACAAACTAGAGACTTAACCAACTAGCACCCAGCTGACTTAAAGGATTCGAATCTCAGGCTTTTCACTCCTGTACCTTATAAACGGGTGCTTATGATGGGGAAGTAAACCGGGGTTTTTAATTAGTTTTCTTGTCTTTATATAAATAGTGTTGTGGTAATATGTGCATTTTGTCATGAGTGATATATATTTAGAGGCCTAGCATGAAGGTTTCTTATCAAGCATTATTGGGATTTTAAACTTTGTTTTTTTTTGAAGTGTCTTACCTCTTTTCTCATCCAGTTTGCCAAGATCAATTCATTAGGGTCACCCTCGAAGTAAATCAAAAATTAGGTACAGTAGCACATGAAATTCAAATATGCTAACAGTGTTTTGAATTCTGTCAAATATTCTTCCCAAAAGAAATTTTATTTTTGTTATTGCATGGAAAGAGTTGCAAAGGTTTTATTCCGCCAGAAAGCAAAGTTATTCAAATGAAATAAATATGTTTTTTCGCAATCTGAAGCACTTTCCAGAAAGTGCAAATAAAGTACAGGAATCGAGATATAACAGGATATAAAAACGGTTTCCTTCCATTCTGGCTACCTTCCAACGAAACATATAATGCAAGTAACACAACTCATAAAACGTGATAATTAAGATCTAGCAACCAATGGACAGTCACTTACTAGTTGCGCCTGCTTCAACATGTGCTCTAATTGTGCTGTTTATATTTCGTAGTTTACAGCTTTACCCAGAAATCAAGATCTTCTTACCTTTAGTCAAGTGTGGCTGTTAACAATCCCAGAACACCTTGTGTACTAGGACGTATTTAGAAAAAATTCAATATAAGTAAGTACTAGTTCTGCTTTCCACGCAGTTAAAATTACCCCACGAGCCCCTGCAAATGGAAGTATTATCAGACGGGCATAATTCATTACGTGCCTATGAAAATTGATTTGTTTGCTTGATCTTGGTTTTGTTGTTATTTAATTTAAAAACGAAACAAGCAAACATTGAACAAGTCATAAATTATTTGCTACGTATATGACAACTTACCAGCAATTTTATAACAATGAAATGGAGCATTAAACGGGAGAATAAAAAATTCACTTTGCTGCAAAAAAATTATCATTACTGGCAGGGAAATAAATATTTTGGCCAACCATTTTAAGGTTTTATGTACCAAGAAATTTAAAAGATATAGAACGTGAACATGCATCAACGATGCGCTGCTGTGAATAAATTTTAAAATATAAATCCTTTTGGGAAGGTTGTATGTTAGATCAAGATCTTGTTAATCGCTTCTCTCTTCGGTATTTACGTCCAATTTACTCTACGCTTACTTCTCATTTGAGAATGTGTCTGCAAGTGTAAGCTTCTCGGCCATCTGCTTAAACAATGTTCAAAAGCCCACGTGTTATTTTTAAGAACTTAATAAAAATATACTTATCTGTTTGATCAGAC
Organism: Schistocephalus solidus; assembly: GCA_017591395.1. Taxonomy (NCBI): domain Eukaryota; kingdom Metazoa; phylum Platyhelminthes; class Cestoda; order Diphyllobothriidea; family Diphyllobothriidae; genus Schistocephalus; species Schistocephalus solidus. The sequence goes on along the minus strand of WEDG01003670.1, from coordinate 147,207 downwards.
AGGTAATAACGCTGCTATTTGAAAAGCATTAGCTGGCATTTCCAAAGCGCCTAAAATAACTGCAACCTCTAAACTTCGAATAATATGCTTACAAGTTTTTGTTCGCAGTTCCAATTTCTTAGTCACTAACAAAATTCTTTTCAGTTGGCTTTTCAAAAACATTTATTCCTCTGTAGAGTGGATTGAGGCTCAGCGCACAATATGATAACAATTTCCTGTCATCAGGACATTGAACTTCGCTTTGCGCGATACGTTGGAACAAAAATGCATAACTAAACGGCTTATTGGTTGGTTTAAGAGTCAATGAACAAAATTTCCATGTACAAATCCCAGATAATTCAAACCTGGGGTTTGTTTAATTTGGCAAGTGACAGCTTATGAGAAAGAGCTGGTTATGCCATTTTCCTTGAATGTTATGGTTATGGAATTTTATGGCATTATTTTCACCATCCGTGTGCCTAATAGGGCTCAAGATTGAGTTATAAGGCACAAAAAGATGAACATATTTGGTAACTAGGCTAGTGGAAACCCCTTTGGCCTATAGATTCTTAACACTGTGTACCAGCATTCATGATGTATTTCGGCACAACAATTTTAACCCTCTGCTAGAAATTGCCCATTTTTTAAAAAAAAGCAAATTCAACGAACGAAGAATTTTTAGTTTTTATTTTTCCTTTGTGTTTTTATAATAATTGAGAGTTTTAGCAGATGCAATATTTTCGTTTGGCAATACACTAAAACATTTCCGTGAATTTAAGCATATTTTCTTGGCCTACTATAAACTGTCACCAAGCTTGACTGCGCCACGATGCATTTGTCCAAATAGACGGCTGCAAACATCCGCCAGCCGTCTATCTAAAATATCACTGACATATACAAATGCTCCCGTGACACTTCACGCTAAACCCACACTCGTTCGGAGCTGCCACAGGAAATCTGTTAGTTGCCCACTTCAGACTGAGTTGTCCTCCACGGCTTCGGCAGGGTATACAACCCTCAGGTTTGCGAGAAATCGTCTGTTTTTAATAAAAAATAACCCGGACATCCAGATAACCCGTTTGTATTGATTTACGTCACGCAAATCCTCCTGGACGGAACGAATACCGAAATACTGACAATTATGGATTAGTAAACTGTGCGAAAAAATATTAATGAACAATTAACAAAATGCGATTGATAAAATCATTAAAATCTTCCTTTAAGTGGTAAACAAAAGTACAGAACAAGCTGAGGTTTAAAAAGATAATCTGTAGCATACATCATATATTATTTTTCCCTGGGAGTGTGACCTAATACTTTGTCAATTCATACAAGTAGACCGCTGGTATTTGATCAGGAATTTTGGCAGTTAATTAAATCCGTCAAAGTTTATGCAAAACATTAATTAATTACTTTAAGACCACTTGTTTGAAACTCAGTTTGTGACAAAATCCAGGTTTACTAAGCCAAAATAGCAATCAGGGTCTTTTTTGGGTGTCAAGACTCCTTTAGAAAATTCTTTTGTCTTCTCGGAGCCTCTTATTCGTAAATAATTAATTTTAACCAAAATATGATTTAATAGAAAACACAGAAAAATTCAGATAAGAGGTTTATTTAATGGCACTTTTTAGTGATAAATATATCAACACAAAAATATTTATACGCATCAACTGGAAAAATAGGCCAAAAAACGTTTTTAAATACCAAATATAGACACTTAACTGTGTTCACTACTCTATCTCATGAAATTATTAACTGCATAACAAACATTGGCACTGCCAAATTGCTCATGTCAACTTGTTTTAAATAAATGCTTAGCACATCGCAAACTTTCTCTTGCTTTCAAAGTCTCTTCATCGTTAGGTGCCTGCCTTTTTCGATACGTATGAGCTACCTACTGAAGGACTTCGAAGAGGGTTTTTGATAGAAATCGACAACTTTTGGATGCCAAGCATGGAATGGATGGTTTCTATTTAAAGAAGTATAACTAAACTTGAGGATGTTTAAAATCATACTTCTGTTGACGTTTGAATAAGTGCGTTTAGGCATTTATTTGAGGGTTGCGCACATAGTTTTTACTTATCCATTTTTGAACTGCAGCCTTATAACTCTCTGATTTTGAGGAGGGTCAATATTTCTTGAAATGCACTATCAGCGTGGCAGGGTTTCATGGGAAATTCTCCACATATATGTACTTCTGGACCTGTTTTGTTACCTTGACCAAAAATAGGATCTAATTTTGAAAGCAAGCACTTCTCCAGAATATAAATCAGTTATCCCATTTATTTAAAACTTGCAGTATCATGATCTCTAATAGACGGAAGCAAAATTACTTTATCCATTGTCTAATTAAACTAAGCGTCGCTCTCTGGGAATAGTTTTAAACTTCATATAAATTGTCCGTGTTGTATGTCAGCGAATACGATTAGTGTCCTGGCAAAAAGTGGACTTAGGAATGCTGGTTTACGAGTTGCATGTCAACATTTCGGCGGCTAAGTTCCAAACCCTTTGAAGGTTTATGAAAAATAAAAATGACCATAAATCCTTTATTGTGCAAAATAAAAATAAAGAGTGCTAGCAGGTCTTTGGTAGATATTTTAAATCTGATTATGCTGGATACTTTCCAGTACTATAACCCTTCCTGGAATAAATAAAACTAACTATAAACAAAAATGTTTTGAAGTTAAATGCACTCATCATGTGCTCAAACTGCATGACCTGTTGGTATTTTCGGATGAATCCAGAGCTTTCGCGGTTCTATTATGCATCTGAAGCCACTTTGTCTGTCTTGCACTTATATATATATAAAGATATATATATATAAATATATATATATATATTTTAACCACAAAACGCGGGCCTAGGTGTGGCCTAGAGTAGCTACAATTAGTGATTTGATAGGTAATCCATCCTTCTAAGCTTACCACATTTACGGTCTCTTAAATTTGACGAAAAAACGTAAAAATGTGGAAACTAAAAGGCTTTGTTCAATGGCTTATGAAAGCAGTTTGTGTTCCAAGTAAATGAAATTGTGCTCAAAGCTCCACTTCGTCAACTGGAACCTGTGAAGAAATATAAAACTACCAGGTGGTATTTAAAGTATTCAAAAAGCTGGGATCATTGCTACTCCAAAGCAATATGCGAAAAACTGACCAGTGAAACGAACGAAGAACTATATTGCTTTTGAATTCTCAAGAGAGCAAACCAAGCTTTTTAGATGTTAAAGCTATTTTTCCATAAATAAAGCATATTAACGTATTTTTTTTGCCATTTTGTTAACGCCAGTGCCAGTTATCTGAAATGTAACGTTTAACTGCAGTAATTTGTAAAATTATGAATGTTTTCAATCAACTCTTTTGATACTTTCGCAATCGCTTTAATCAAAACATTCCATTGCACACCCTTAAATCATTCCCACTGCAATTGCAGTCAAATTATTCCTTGTGTGAAAGAGTTACTTTAAGCTATAAACGTTGTTTAAAGTGCTCCGTGACGTTTTGAAATAAAAGGTGCATGACGATAGATCATTAACCAGTGAATACCTAAAAAACATTGATTTGACCAAAAATGGCATACATCCATTCTCTGACATACTCAATCAGAGGGCTATTTGACTCGTCCCACCCATTATATTATATAAGTAACCATTACACCCATAAAATGTACATACATTAAGTAATGAATAAACGATAGACTTTATTGTAACAAAATATCGCCTAACCTACATCAGCCGACAAGATCATTCTTTCAATATAAAATCGCAGTGTTGAAATAAATACCTCTATACAAGATCTATGATAGAACAAAGAAAGCTGTGAAACCTAGTCTTTGTATTTTGGTTTGAAATAGAACAAAACCCCATAGAATAAAAAAACATTATCTAATGTTTCGTATGTATATGCTAGCTTTTTATGTTTATATATTGGTTTGGAATAAATTCAGAGAATTAGACAGTGACGAAAACTTCTTTACAGTTGTTAAAATTAAAATTTCCAACAGCACGATTACTGGTATTATGTTCAATACATTGAGTCACTCGTTTAGAGCAAATTAATTTTGGGGCCAGTTTTTCGAGAACTGTAATACTAATACTATTCATATTTCTTTAAACAAAACATATTGCATCTTACGAAAACAGTCTTTTAAATCCCTTGTTTTTGTGATATCACCATCCACCTCACGTTATTATTTTGGAAAACCATAAATTTATGTGCGGAAGTAATATGGATATCAAATGGACTTGGAAAAATTTTCAAAATTCCAATTTCATTAATTCTCTAAAAACGTTTCGTAAATTCAACATTAATTTAATTATGGCTTCAATTTAACAACTTTACAGCCACAATCAGTCTCAGTCATCATTTTAAAACTGCTAAGCTTTAGCCATCATATTGGAAAGTACCTATAACGTAAAGGACAACTAGTTATTGTGTGTGTAAACAGTCGACTAGGCTAGTTTTACAATTTGCATGAATCAAATTAACAAACGCTTAATATTAGGAAATAATGATTCCTAACTTATGATAGTAGCGTTCGCGCTAATAATACAACAACGATTGTTAAACTGGGAGACTACTCCGTACGCGAATGGCCAAACACGCAGGAGCAGTGAGGATAAAGGACACTAAATCTCAAGTCACAGCTCATGCGATGGGACCCGACCACACCTTAAAATTTGATGACGCCGACATTCTCATCAGGGGTTACACCCACATGAGCCGGGAACTGCTTGAGTCATGGTTTCCTGTCCCGCGGTTGATTAATAAGCAAAATGATCTCGCCGCTTCAATTTACGTGTTGCGAAATTACTTGGGCAAAAAATGCTAGTCACGCGTGGAGGATACGTGTGACCAGCAGTCCCGATAACAGTAAGCCAAATGGGCGAGTAACCATCACGTCAGGGATCGACAACGGTGATAAAATCACGGTCATCAATGACCTGGGAATGGGCCTATGAAACTAACATCACATAAACTGTGACTCCCAGCGAGGATCCTATTGACTACCAACGATATTAGACATGTGATGGCCCGGCAACTTCACCGAGTAAATACTGCACACTTATAGTCCCAGTTGCTCTTTTTCTGTAACTGTCTCTGATGATGGTTTCGAGAAAGAATCCGAAACGTCAATCCACTAAACAGCATGTTTTAGTAATCGCCTCTTCTTCTCCCAAACTGCTACCTGGAAAGCGCCTGTTTGCTCCTTTTACCAATAAAGTTAAAGTGTTTCTCAAGTCCACCAGATATTTGCAGATGTAGACGTTTTATGAAAAAAAGGTGGCTTAGTAAGTATGATTTTGGATACTTATTTTCAAGAAGAATGCAAAAATAAAACGTTGCGCTACTATTTTTTTGGAAAAATTGAGATGTCTCTTGCAAAAACTAAACGATATTCAACAGAAAAGCCTACTACAATTCAAAACACTGCCCAAGTATTCCTCCCTCGGATGAAAGTTTATCCTCTTTAATGAACGGTAAAATAGTTGGAGATGCTGATGAAGGCATCACCATGACTTATCTACAAGCCAACTTAACTATGATAAAAGGAGCTTAAAAAGGTATCAAGATAAATTATTGTAAGAAAAAGCTTAAAGTTCTGAGTTGTCACTAAAGTTTTCTTTATATTTTGGATTCCAAAAACCTTTTCAACTGACATTAATATAAACGTCGGTTGGTAATATTTATCGTTCTGTATGACCTTGAATCATTATAATTTGTACAAACAACTCTAGGCAACTTAACTTGAGCAAAGGTAACATTTTTCTTTTTTAAGGACATTAAAACTGGTAAAAATCAAATCGAATACTGTCATTTAATTTCTGTTTGCTGGTGTAATCTTCTGTCGTTCTGGGAGTTAGTGACAATTGAGTGCATAAATAGCTTACAGATTAGTTAATGTAGGCAAATAACAACGATTCAGAGGATAGTAAACATATCAAACAAATGAAAACACACATGCCTATGGATTATTTGTAAAAGATTACAAAAAATAACCTCCTCTTTAGCCCATTACAAACAAACCTTCAAAATTAATGTAGTTGAACCAAATTAAAAAACATAAGGACGCACATAAGAACGAATCAATAAGGCAACTTAAAGTTGTCAAAAATAATGATCTACTTAAACGGTGATTCCAAAGAACACTAGTTTTATCAAGCGCTGCATGCTATTTATTGGAAATTTAACTTGAGCCTCTGGGTTAGATCAATTTGTAATCACCTACCCTTATCAATCAGTTGTCCGTTTTACCGCCTCATGCCTTGTCTGCATAGACAATTTTTTTCAGTGTAAAATGTGACCCACTGTATGCAACTCCATGTGGAACCCATCATATATAAAACTTTTTAGATTTTGCTTTGAATGATGTTTCAGTTTTTGGCATAAATGACGCACCAAACGATACCAGTGCATCCCTGAAGTTGCATCTTGTGACTACTCTTTAGATTTTGAAGACACATAAAGAGGTAAGGTTTCTGATGAGTGACCTAAAATCTCAAAAAATGTTTTTATCTTAAAGTTTTTATGGCATCCAGACACAAACCGTACAACTCAACTTCTCGATAATTTCTAAGAATATTTTTGAAAAGTATACTAAGTAGCCCGTTTAAAATAATCTATTAGTTAGCGCAGGCTCATATCTTGCTTATTAAAACGTGGATTGGCTTAAATGTTTTGCGTTCAAAACCAGTCAGTACCATTTTATATTATGAACTACCAAACACGCCAACGCATCTATGACATTTTGTTTATTATCTTTTGAAGTAAAAAGAATGTTTTTGAAACAGTTTGTATAATAAGATGTATTCTCTCATAAATCTAACATTACAACTAACACATTCCATATCCTTTCGAGGAGCTGTAACGAACTTATTTTTTCAGTCTAAAGTTAACAAAAATTATGCGCTGTAATTACGTTGTTCTTAATGCACCGGTAAAAAGTACAAAATTAGCTAACGCGCTTCTTTGCGATGCCTACCTTGCTTTAAAAAAGGAGTAATTGATTGAGGTTAAACTTTTAAAGGAACACAATAGGAACAAGAAGACCTCTTAAAACCTAATTTTACTTTTCAGGAAGTACGAAAATTATCCATTCCTCGATTATTTGGATAAATAAAACACTAAAAACATCATTGTTTTTGTAGATCTTTTGCAACACCTAGAAAATTCCAGTGAAATATCTGAAGATATCATTAAATGGCCTTGGCTCTGAAACATTGATAAAACTAAGGTTTATTGTCGGAAAATCAAAACATCTTCTCAGAATAGGACTTTCCGATGCAAACTACGCAGAGCTCAACACGAAGCAAACAGTTTCGATGTAATGCGAGCCATGCTCAGTAACGAATGTTTCCACAACCTTCATGTTAAAACTTGCACTGATTGACTAAATGTTATACTGTGCAGCTAAAGATACATCCATCTTTCTAATCACAGATCGCGAATGGGCAAAGCATATGTCTTTTGGAGGATATTTCAGAATAAACTCTCTCATTAGCTGTCATCTCTTCTCTCTGCAAACGCGCATTTGCGGCCATTTGGCCTGCATACGTTCCTTTACCGCAACGCACGTACCTGGCCTAAGTCCATAAATCCACTTCTTTGAGCTCTTATCTACTGAAAGGCTAGAAATACTAAACGCTCAAAGTGGAAAACAGTCGCGTGAAGACCAAAAAAATATTATTTGGGGAAAAATTATATGCATAATCATTTCGAGCATTTTTTACCCAAAATCCAAAATATACTAGGTTTTTCAAATGATGCACAGCAACGAAATTAAATAGTATGACGAACAGTCACAAATGGAACTGATGCCCTGATCTTTAAAATAGGCCTACGTTGAAACATCAATCATTCAATGGGTCAGATATTTTGCATACTGAAATCGATAAAACGTGTTAACGAAGTGATGGCCCTTTATGTTATTTATTGCTATCAGTATATTTCCTAACGGCTTCTAAAAAAGCATCGACCTCCGAAGAGTTTTAATCAGGATTGTAAGTAAGTCCACGTTGCAAATAAAAGTTTTATTATTAAACCTTTGCAAAGTTCAAATAAAAACATTAATTTTGCCTTTTAAGAAGCATTTCTACATCCTGCATAGCAAGAAATCCATAAACATACAATTCTTAGTGACATTAAGTGTACCAGAGCTTTTTTGCCCGGGATCTAGCGGATACCATAAGACTGTTGATTTAAAAAAATATTCAGCTGAATAAAAATTATTGGCTACTATAAAAAAGCAAAAACCTCCAGCTAAATGACCATTTTCTAAATTACAACAGCCATTCAATTCGGGCTGCTATCTGGAAGCTGGTCTGTTAGCTAGGCACATTTATAACCTAAAATCACACATTTAGTGTGCGGCATCCCTTATTTAGTTTTGGCAAGTCATTTTCATATCGCGGGTATATTTTCAAATTTTGGCAGTGAATTTTACTTACGAAAAATACAGCTGTAAAACAGTTAAAAATCTGCAATACACATTAGTTGTTCATTATCCTCTGAAAAAAACATAAGAAAGGAAAAGGTGGAGTCAGGTAGTTCGCATCAAAGTTGCAAACAGTCTTTATACTCGCAAAGAAAGAATACGTAATTTATCAGGTCAAGTTTGAGCGTTTTAGAAGAAATCATCAATGTTTTATAAATAAAAGGAGTTGACTTATTCAGCAAGTAGTGCGGCCTGGTTGTCATTATCATATTTCAATTTAAGTAACAGCTTTATTCTTCCGTTGAAGTAAAAGCCTGGTAATCGAGAGTCACTGAAAACCTGTAAGGCCTGTTTAAGAGCCTTGTTGGAAGCAAATTATTTTCCTCCGAAAGACGTTCATGCCAATTCCCGAAGGGGCAGTATTAAGTGGGGAGAGGGTCTAATGTGTATGGTGGAGGTTTGAGAAATTTCAACTCAAAATCCTTTAGTTTTTCCATCGTCATTTGTGCGGTGTGTGGTCAGATGTTGCAGTTAACTAGATTAGAAGTCAAACAATTAACCAGTCTAGGCTGTTTTTTTACATGCTTTTGCTTCTTTGTTCCAGCTTGCTGCAATATACTTCTGTCGTGATCGCTGAGAGAGGCTTCACGAAAATATGATCAATCACACCTAAATCAGGACACTTAACACTCCCATCAGCTTCGTTTGATGCATTTTGTGCTTTGCATTGTATTTTGGTAGCTTTTTACTTTTCTTCCAGTATGCTGACCTTTATTGCTATCATATTGGGTACATTTTTCCGCACCAGTTGCAATGTGACGAGAAAGCGAACTCATCTTGTTTCTGCTTTTTATTCAATTTATTTGACCTGATGGTGCCCTTCATTCAGGAAGTCTAATTGAATGAAACAAAATTGTTCGAACAAATTCAGTACCATCTACTGGATCGTATTATGAGAGCAAAATTAATCACTGGTACAGCAAGTTGTCTTTGATGCCGTGTTTTCACCCAGGAACGTATATTGCATAAGTGTATGAATTTTTGACACCCGAACCCGGTACCGAAATAGCATCTTATATTTAAAAGCTGATTAACAATAAAAACAGTGTTATGCTACCATTTAATCTGCATTTTTTTGACGAATACATAGACCAGCGCATAATTACCTAGAAAATAGGTTTCTTTCTCCTTTTCCGACAATGGAACGTTCAAAACGGATATAAATCTTCATTAGTGGTCCAATTTTTAGACCATTTAAATGACTTTGTTGCCCTTTTTTAGAAGTACATTAGACTTGGTGAAATATTTTACCGGGCCAAATTTCGAAGATGTACTTTAATTAAATATATTGTAAGGTTACTCCATAACGGATTCGATTAAGACATGTTTCAATAAAGGTCCAGTGCATAAAGAGATACCTCATAATTTATGAATGAATGGGTTTAAATAAAGGAGCCTGCTTAAAACAAACACCAGTTACGTTGTTCAGGTTTCATGTTTATTTTTCGATCAAAGTCAAAACAAAGTTTATAAAAAGGATTCCTAAAAAGGCAAGATTTTAGAGGTCAAATTCTTTCGTTCTCCACTGTTGGCTGGTTTAAATAAGGGAGCCAAAATTATTATGCATATCTATAGACTCGAGAACTGCAATCGATGTCTTTGATATGTTAATGATTCATCTGACTGCGGTTTAAGTGGCGAGGGGATTAATCGTTATTTTTTTATTGGCCTAGAACGTCACTGTGCTTCAGCTCTAATGCTGCTCTTGTAGAAAAAGTAATTTCAAATAGAAATTGTAATCATTTTTTGGTATTATCATTTCCAAAGTTTACACAACTTATATTTACGTCAAATAAACAAAACGAAGTCAAGACAATAGTTCTGGAGAATATTACAAAACGCAATTTATTCTTATTCTGAAGACCAGAACTTTATTTCCAGACTACCACGTTGTACAACATACCAATGGTACTTACATTGCGTTTTACAGTCATGTGAGGTAGGTTTTATGATAGAGAGCGTTTATCAACACGAAGACAGTATTTTAGAAATCTCGACCATCGCATTCAGAAGACAATACACAATCACCTTTCATCAATGGCTTTTTACAAAAAAGCATTCGATAAACTCAGAAGTAGTGTCAGATTTAAGTATCTTTAAGCAATTATCTTTTAAAGTACTGAAACACTAACAAGAAGTAACCATTACGTAAAATTAAATAACTGCGTTGTTTCTACAAGTAGCTTGATCGATAAGGTCAGTTCTGATATGCAAGTAAGAAAAATCACTTTTAAAACGAAAAATTACTCTCAAAGGTTGCTTGACCTCTCTGTTTATTTTTTGCATGCGGAAATTACATTAAATACAATAACTTGGTATATGTGGTAAGCACACCAGGTAGACAGGTCCTCTGCTTTGCAAATAGGCTAACAGAATTTCGAAACGCTTAGACATTATTATTAATTTCCGACTGCTTTTGCATTTACGAGAATCAAATGACAATGCTAACAGTCAACTTCTCTTCTTTAAAATTAATCATACGTTCTCGAGACGTAATCTTCATTGAGACTAAAAAACATGACCTTTGAAATAAGCGCTGATGTACCAGAATAAGGAGCACTAGGGAGGTAGATTTAGGATTGGAAGGAAGACGCTGCGATTGGCTTCCTTAAGCATATGAGACGCTCCGTTGCTTTTTTTGCATGAGTGGTTTCTGATGATGCGTAATGCCTATAAGACTAAATAACGATATGAAAACGAAATGATAGCGTTATTGACATTTTTGTTGGCTTTTGCCTGACAAAAAGTATAGAAATGTGAAGTATGGAAAATATGGACGTCAAACACTGATAATTTACTTTGTAACAATAAAACCGCAAATCTTTTGGACTAACAAATTCATAAGCTACTAAAGCTTTGTGTGTAGAAATGACTTTCAGTTTTAACTCGTCAAGGAAATACAAAACACTGGCAGACCTTTTTGGTCTAGTCTCATCAGACGCATCAAAATTGTTCATCGAGTTTATTTTAAATTAGAAATGAAGCGAGTTCGCGTATTAAATATAAATTTTTCTGGAGCCAGGGATAATTTTATTGTAATAATAACTTTCTTGTTAAAATTGTAATAAATTTAAATATTTGTATCTTCTCAGTTTAAAATTAGTGTTGTTTCCTTCAAATGGCTTAGTCAGCAAAATATACTGCAACATTCTTATCTTATTTTGCATAAACAAATAAATTTTAGTTTTCCTAGGCAGGTTAAAGCACATTTATCTACCTAAAATATAGAGTTGTCTTTTTATAAAGGAAATAGCAGTGCAATATTATAGAGATCTTTTTATCCCCTCAGTTTGTAGAGTTATGTGTCCACTTCGATAAAAAATATTTTATTAAAACATAGTCAGGGGCAGTGACCGAGGGAGTCAAACCAAACAGTATTATGGACTTTCTCAAGAGACAGTGACTTAACGACTATCTCTGTGGATGAGATTAAGGGAGACTTCTAAACATCAGGTCATGGTCCAGTGATCGCAACTTCTATTTTTAGAGTGCAAAACGGTATTTTGTTAGTTTAATTTAGGGAGTTGATTCATTCAGTGTAACGAAAAGCCAGTCGCAAGTTTCTTTGAAACTATATGCCAACTACTGTCACATTTAAGTTTGGATACCTTACTGTAAGCATATTTCATAAGAAGCAGATAGCAAAACGTTCTCATAAATTCCGATAAATTTAAATAGAAGATAATATTTAAACTGAATTAGCCAGACATATCAGAAGCCAATATTGAAATAATAGAAGTTTATAGAAATAATGTTAAGAAGAAAAACTTGAAATAACCAGAAAAATGTTTCTTCCGTGTGCAAAAGGATATGCAATATCAGACAAAATAAATATTCCCAATCATATTTAATAACGTGCTTTCTACAAATTAGCAACTCGATGGTCTGAGAGAGTTTATATATTAAGTAGACCTGTATTTGCAGTAATGAGAAAAATCCATTAAATATAATTGCCAATTGAGGCTTAAGTTATATTTGCGTTGAAATCCTTTAAAAAACTTGATGTTCCGTCGATGAATACAGTAAGTCAATTATTTGCTTTTTCCTGCTAAAAATGGTAATCTGTGTTATACCGACAACCCGACCGCCACAAATATATACTACTTGAGTAGTTGGGTTTTACTCCCTTAACCAAACCTTTGTTGAAAGACAGCGAGTTTTGACTACATTTTTAATTCCAGATGCTGAAATGTGGAAATATATGAATCTCTTGGAGTAGTCACTCATAAGCACTTTTAATAAATACATCCGAAATGCAGTTTTTCTGATTCCCCGAATTTGTGCTCATCAGGTTCACCAAGAACGAAAACCGATAAAATAGCGCAGTCACAGAAGGTACAATTGCTATGCGGGCAGATGAATATTTGAAAAATTAACTATTTGGTTCATCTCTGGTAATTTTGATTGGGCGACAAATATGTTGTTAAGCAAGTCCTTGTAGTCCACTACCGACACCTGCAAGTCAGGAATTTGACACGATAATACTGCTTTTTGAATCCCACCATGGTACCATGGTCAACCCAAGTGGAATAAAAGTGCAATGCTGGGTTCAGGCCTGACTAGAAAATACTGATAAATAAAAATTATATCATAGCCAGTAGTCAAACCTGCTATTCTGAGACCTTCATGATAATCCTTGTTGGAGCAGCGCCTAGGCAATATACAGTGTGCAACCTATCTCATGCAAGTCGCCAAAATTTTAAAATGATTGATAGTCAGCCGGAAGCCTGCAAACTGAAATGCAAAGGAAAATCCCATGTGAATTTAAAACTTAAAAGAAGCAGTTAAGTTACCATTACTTCGTTTAGAAATATTGAATTTTTTTAAAAAGGCGGTTAATTGAGGAAACGTGCTATATCTCTGTGTTAGTGACCAGTAAACTTTAATAGAATTTTTAAATTGAAGTAGTTAACATATCATTTTGCATATAATAAGAGAATTATTCTTTTGATAGATGTTTGTTGGTATTTTTGATAATGGGTTAAAATTGATGTCAAATCATCCTTGAATACTTCAGGCTTTTTGTTGTTTTCAAGCTATTGGCCATAAATTAAGATTGCATTCTATATGTTTATCAAAAACTTCAAGATAAGATATAACATAAAATTATTTACCAAATAATGACTCTTTAAATATTCTTCCTAATGTACACAGTCGTTTGCGTCATATTTGTATATTTACCCGAATATGAAAACTCATTGGTGAGAAAAAAATAAACGTCTGCTACAAAGTTTGGCAATATATGTGCCTAAGTTCAATTTAAAAACTTTCTATAAAACAACAACTCGGTAGTGAGTTCTTTGTGAAGCAGTGCAGTTGACGAAGCGGTACACGAGTTACATTTTTCCAAGGTTAAGTCAAGTTAAAATGTGTAATTTTGACCATTTTTGACTTTTATGAAAATAAGTAGGACATTGTCTGCTGAAAATGAAGAACCCATATTTCACTTTATATAAGAACGTTTTTCAAAAGATTTGTTTTCTTGAATGCCCCGTTCTAAGATTGCAAATGCACAAAAGAGTGGCCGAATATATACGTAGATTTTGAGAATGCAAATGTTCTGCACATTGCGTTACTAACTTCCTGCCCATCGGAAACTATTTTATGTGACAATTATATTATTGCACGCTTCCATTTAAAAGAATTTTTCTAAGCGTCCAGCTTCATATTATGATGCATATATTTTGTTTACGGTTTTAATTTTCAGCGTAGTAATTACAAATCCTGGTATCCAAGTTTATTCCTGCGTTTTGTAGCTAAAACATTCAGAATTTTGCAAAGCAGAATTCATTTCTTGTTTCTCGAAAACAATTTGATTTCTTAAACTTGCCTTGACCTTATTTAAATTGAAGTAAAATCATATTTAATGATAACAAAAAGGATTTATTTCAAACCTTTCTTGTGAAGCGCGGATCAGTCCTTAAACAGAAAACGTCGATTGCGTGTTCCGCTCAATGATGTGGGAACATTTGTTGCATATTGCAACTTAAAAATTCTATCATTTTGAGTTTTTATTATCTATTCGTGCTTTGCATTTAAAATGCTAACTTAGCGTTGTTTGCCAAAGAACGTGCGAAAGCTTTCTTAGAATGAATTCTTTTTGACTAGAATAATCAGTGCCGTGAGGAAATATCAAAATCTTGGTGTCATTTTCTGACGTTGTGATCTTGATCGAGTATTTATTAAACATTTGTATGTACCTTATGTTAGCTTTTTCAAAGTGACAAACGTTATAGCTTAAAAGATTTAACTTTTAAATTATACCAAGAAATATCTGTGGAGAGGATATAATACAGAGACTACTTTAAATCAATTTTTACGTTGTTTGGAAGTCACTCCTGGATGCATTAAGGAAGGTTTTGTGTAAAAACATTTAAATTGATCACCATTTATCAAATACCTAGACCATAATACAATGAAAATGCTGGCCTATGATAGATAATATTAACTGAGAGCGTAAAAAACATTTTCGATTGAAAACCATGGCTTAAGTGATGGTTTGAATTTGATATCGTATAGTAAAGACTCACGATATTTCAGTTACATCATAATGCTTCCTCTTTAGTTGCCTTTAAAGATATTAGTCATTCAAAATGACAGTTTGATTAAATGGCATTTCTAAATTGGTTTTCGATTATCTTATAAGTTCAAATATATTCCGTAGAAACGATGCATAAAGCTCTTGCTTCTTGTATGCATTTGCGGGCACCTTACGTCAAACCACGTTTTGAATTCCCGAATAATTGTCGGTCCATTTCACTGATACTCTTGAGATTATGTTTTCCAAAATGGAAGCTTCACGATTACTTGCAGGATAATTACCCATTTGAATACGCTTTTAATATAATGTCAGGTAGTATTTCTTACAATTTTTGAAGGGATAGGACCAAGTTGTACAGTTCGGGCCATATCAGACGCAAAATCGCGAAATTCGCACGTAAAGCATGTCAGCACTTAAACACCCACCATACATCCCATCAAGTTTATCAGCGTCAATGCCACGACCGATGGTTTAAAGAAGGCATAATTAGGTTCACAAAATACCAGTTATAAGCTAAGGACTAATTTATTTTATCGAAAACCATTGAATTGAAAAATAAATGACTTTATGACAATCCAATTATTTAAGAGCTAATCTAACGGACAACAGAGAAGAAAAATATTTAACAAGGACACAATAATAAAAAACAATAATAATAAAACCTAATAGTATTTTGTTGATTGTCCTTTAGCGTCGAATACTGCTGTAAGTCGGGAGGACATAAAGACTTCTAAGTTGTCAACGGTGTTTTGGTCTATGCAGTCATAAAGCATAAAATAGAACTTTTTCTCCATTGAAATTTGTTTCTTCGCCTTGTCCCAGTTTCTTTTAATTAATGCAAACAGATTTTTGATTGGATGTAGTTCTGGATTGTTTGCAGAAATAAAACTGCTTTGGAAAGCGCAGACGGAAAGGCTGATTGTGGTCCACAAATTTAGATTCTAGGCGTAAGCTGAATTTAAATCAAAGCCCCTTTAATCGATGAACAGGCGCATAATCTTGCATAATCTCGCATACTGTCCGTTTCGCGTCATTAAATGCCCCTATAACCTAAGGCATACTTCACGATGTCAATCAACATCTTGCTACTTATGGTCCCTTTTGTCAACCGCCAGATCGACCGCTCTCCAAATTGATGGCCATCCAAACCATCAGACGTCAACATTTCTTGAAGATTGCTGTCAATAAAGTGTGTTTGCGTGGGAACTGATGCTTACACCAATCCACGCCGTCGGCCCAGTTTATGTGCTATGTGACAACCTGGGTTGACTTCGGAAGCTTAACTAAAAATGAGATTTCATCGAAAAAGTAAATACACTTTTTATATGAAAGTCTATGAAAGTCTGTGCTCTTGAGCAAATACAAAACGTTCTCTAATTAGTTTCCTAGTTAAAAATGGCTTTATCATGGTATTCTGCTGGTGAATGTTGAATTCCTCTATCATTTTTTAATAACGGTCCGAGAGAAAACATTGTTTCCTCTGAATATATATAGATATATAACATTTTAGAGTGCGACGCATAAAACAGTCGTGCTGTTTGCATGTGGACCGTTTTGGTCCACCTTGCTTTATTCTAGGCACTGGGATTCTTGTAAATTATTCTTGAAAGTGTGGTCTAAGTAATATTAAAAATATAAGCTGACGACTCAAGGTGTAGCCCTTAGGCTGCCAATTTCCGTAAACGCTCGAAATCAACTTCCATCAGGAAATGCTTCGACAAAGAAAGTTAAAGCATGTCACTTCTTGTGGTATATATAAAAAATTACGGTTGTTATTCTCGGTGCGATAAAAAAATATATGGTCAAAAATATTATTAGTGAGTTTAGTGGCAAAAACCTTCTGAAATTAGCGAAATACAATTGAAAGCGCTGCGTTCGTTCCTTCTTTCCCAAAAATGTGAATGAAGATCAAAGGTTTCAGTTCAAGTAGGGATGTATTTGAAAAATTTCTAGGTTTTATTGATGTTCTTTTATAGCATAAAGCACAAAAGATATGGACGTTGCTCTATGATATTAAGCAGCATAGGAAATTTCTTGAATATCCGGCGACCTCCGATTTCACTTTTTGTCTTAAATAAACTGCATACAACATGCAACATAAAACGTTTTAATTAATGTTTTTCAAAACGTGCCTGAGTAAGATCACCTACTGTGCGTCCAGCACAGCATTAAAAACAGCCACGATGGCACTGACATGAAAATTTTCATAATTTTTAACACTTCTTAAATTACACGCTATTTGAAAACCAAAAGATATACAGTTCATGTGCTACCAAACGGATACAACTAGGAATTCCTTTTGTTCATAATTTTTATTGATGCATAAAGGCGTCAAAAACGCTGGCCATTGTTATCAACTGTCGTCTCCACAGGTAGCTAATACAAATCTCATTCAAGAGGTGGCATTTGTGTTAACTAAAGTAAAAAAGGATGCCATCGTATTGTAACCATTATTTAAAACAACAGCTAAACTATCCTTTTATGTGTAAAATATTTAAAATTTTCAGTTAAAAGACAAAGTGACTGTTCAACTAGTTGCTCCTACCGAAGTTCGTTTTCTGGGCAACACCTATAATGAAGGTCATTCCTTGTTAGATAAATCAGAAAGTTTTCATTAGCTTCAAAATATTTGTCTTCTGTAAGCTATGTCCTATATAGGCATGAAATTGTGCTGTTTTATGATTTTTATATGATTTGTTGTCAAAAATGATGTTTTAAAATCTTTTATTTAACAAATCTCTTCAGCGGCACTACCCTCCCACTTTCAGACGATTACTGCAAGATGTGACTACGTGAAAAAGCTCAGCTCACCGTCTCCAAGTTTTAGAAGTTTTTATTCTCTCTGCTGAACTTGGAAATTACACCCTCACAACAAAAATGAAGCATATGAATTGAACGATGAATTTTTTCTTACACTCCGAACATCTTTTTTTGGGCTTTAAACCAAAAACAGTATTTGCATTTCGTCAAGAATGATAACACAGTGGCTAGGATGAATGGTATAATAAGTTAACTTCTTTAAGTCATTGTAAATGCTGCCCATTTAACATACACAGCATCAATATCGATTACCTGAGGCCGATGAAAAAACAATAAAGTAATCCATCCTAACAGAGGTTTTGGTTTAAATTCGAATAAAGGCATGCTCATGTAACATTACTGTGAATTTAAAGATATTCCTTTAATACAATTTTAAGAAAGAACAGCTACCTTGGTGGGAATCGAAGGTTTCAGAAAGGCAGTAGCCTGACCATCTGAGCTATGAGGCCCCACCGGCAGCTGTAGTTTTAATCATTTTTGAGTCAATTTAATTGCTTTGTGAGTAACTTCATCGACCATTGCTGCAACAGTAAGCTTACTGCCAAGAAAAATGTTCAAAGAATTCCACCCTACACCAACGAGATGCCTCCCAAGCAAATTATTTATCATTTAATTCAAATTTAATGCCTGGAATGTAAACACGAAAAATTTGGCAGACATAAACTCTGTCCAGGTCTTTTATTTGCATTTGAGTTTTAAGTTTTGTTCTCTAGCAATGAATTACCAAAAACATGTGTTTCTTAATTGCTTTTTTAAATACAATGACGTTTTTGTCTATTGTCAGAAAAGTGCTAACTGTGGCAAGGTACATTATGCATCAAGGCACATGGTACATTTTCAACTTCGAAAAACAAGAAAGAATAAACAAAAAACATACCACACATTGTTGAAAATGCAATAACGTCACGAACTCAAATAAAATGAGGAAAATAGAGGGGAAGGGGATAAACTGAAATATAAACAGTACATTCCGTAGTAGGTTCTTCAATTGATTTCTCACAAAAATTTCAAATCACTTTATCTTAACATTTATTTCCTCTTCATGCTTAAAATGCAAATCTCACCAAAAATGCCGATCCTTTACACGTCTTTCCTACAAAATGTAGGATCTTAAATATAAGCACATTTAAGAGAGTGAGCATTCAACGCTTTATTTTGGAAGTATAATTCCAAAATTTTCAAAATAACATTTTTTATTTATCGTGGGTAGGCGAAACCGTTAACACCTGAAGATAACAACCAACACATAATTGCCAAAACGTGCAAATTTCACCGGCATGAGGAGTGAATGGATCGTAAAATGTATGCTTTATTTCACAATCTTCAAACTGATGCTAGCACCCTTTGCAGATGACCTCATTATAGCGCTTCAACTAAACAAATATAATGAGAAAAATAGGTTGACCAATGTAAATATAATAAAAATCACACCTGAATGGAGAGGTCGAAAATGGCGACTCCGATGCAAAACTCCTCGTATAAATCTAAATAACTGGTGTTGTCTATTAAGCAAAAAGTCACTGTTGTTTAGTATACTGCGTTCATTTTGTTATAATTGCCCGCTTCTCATCCCTCTTTCATTTAATGTATCTTATAACGGACAATTTGAATTGGTTTTAAATCTGTTCACTACATTCTCATACCGGAATATATTCTGCAGTTTTGGATGATATTCGACAGGAGGATTCTACTTTAAGATGCGGATATATTTGCTTTTCTGATACGCACCATGACATTTTAAAATGAGCTGATAAGTAAATTTAAGCATAGAGAGTACAAATGGGCCTAGAAATACTTACCTGATAATTTAATTACTCTGTTTTAGCTCATGTGCGGTAGCTGTCCTATATCATGTAATCAATGAGATTTCTAGACACACCCAAACTTGAAAACTCGTTGCCATGTTTTATTAACGCCAAAAATATAATTTGGCAATTTATATGCCTAAAATACATTTAAAATACCGTTATAATTAGTTCAATTTTTTAAAAAACATTAAAATCAGATATTTGTTTGTCAAATGTCTGCGTACTCAGCCGTTTTCGAAGATCAAGTGAAGGAAGAGTGGGGAAGCTGGACGGCTTTTTGAACCCCACTGAAAATAAGGAAAACTATGTGTGCTGAAAATGAAAACACTCATTTATTTCTTTCTATTGGAGCATTTTTACTATTCTTGCTTACTTTTCGACCCAGTTCAAAGTGTGCAAATGCACACCAAGTGGGCGCATTTATACTAAGCTTTTGCAAAGAAATTTAAAACTTCTGTCTTTCCATATCTATTTTCTTTATTCATCAATATTCCACTGAAGATCAATATTGTACGGGATCTTTCGCATACAAATAACAGCATGTGTCGGCTTTTCGTATATATGCTTAAGTAAAGTCCCAATTATCGGGTGATAAAATAAAATACACTCAGCAATTTTATTTCTAGGTTTTTTGGCATAAGAAGTCACAAATGTTCAAAAGAAAATTTTTAAAACTAAATCCGTCCTTGTGTTTCCCGAATACAATGCAATTTCGTATATCTCTATTTACCTGATTTTCATGAACGCAAGATCACAGTTTCCGTTCTCTGAATGGAGATATTTAAAAAGTTATTGCTTATCTTTATATTCGTTTACAATACCACGCACACAAACAAAAAGGTTTGGTCCAGAATGCGCAATAACGTAGGAAAACATTTGGAACTCAATAAACGTCAGATTTGGCCCAAGTTTGCCCAGTTTTGCCTTCAATTAACACATTTGAAATGAACTCTTCCTTATCTATTAGCATTCGGCGCCTCAAATCAGTATAAAAACTCAAGTTAAACTATACCTTTGTACCATGCTACCGCATTAAATGTCAAGGATGACATTTCATGAGTAAGGCAATGGACCGTAGCTGTCTTCATTTAGGAACGATACATTTTAAGCTGAGATTGCTACTGACCTTTGGAAAAAACGCGGCTTTAAATATATGGTCAATTGTGGTCTGCCTTAACCGAAAAATCTTTAAACAAGCGCTTAGATGTCAGGTTGCATAGAAGTTAAGCAAATAATATTAATGAGTGCTCAGAGGAGAATGCACGTAAATACACCGACTTAGTCAGCGACATTAAATGGGATACTAAGAGCACACGGACACAAGTCAGACACAAATATAGCATTATTTTTGATTGCTCAATAACAAATTAATCTCTGCGAAAGGCAAATATGGTTATGTAATGCAAGAGGACAATACAGTAGCTAAAAATATCTGGACCCTCTCCTATTGGCGTTATTGATTTGGATCATAGTTTCTTTCTAACTTGCCTATTCAGTCATGTTTCGTAAAAATAAATGAATTCGTCTTTGGTGTATTCAACTATTAAACACTCATACAAACGTTATGATCCACATATTATTACAACACAAGCTATCAAGGATATGTATTTAAGAGAAATAGTATCTTTTTAGTTTAATATGACAGTCGAATTGTACGTATATCTGCAATTAACACACAATTGAACCTGCAAAGCAGAGAACCGTATCGAAATTCTGAAGTTTTTTACTGCTAGCACTCAAGCGCATTTGAAACAAAAGTCAGGAGCTGATCAAGCATAAGTCAGATAAATAGGCGTTTTGAATGTATTACCGCATGTTTTGGGTAGAAAATACAGATGCTTCTCCTAAATCTAATAAAATGCGTCAAAAATTGCGGGAACTTTGTCTATAAAAATACTGCGTATATTTTTTAAATTTTTTTGGACAATTTTCTGTCGCACGCTTCTATGCGTAAAAACCTGTTGAATGTCAGTCTCTGCAGGAAAAGTGTACTTAAAAGTTGCCCTATCCTGAAGTTAGTATGCTAATAACGGTAAATATAAAATGATGTGTATTTTATTGAAAATAACCTGTTGAAAATTTTCTAAATGAAGAACCTCCACCCAATACCCGTTGAGTAAGAGGGAGATAAAACACGAGCATATTTATCTACTACTCTGAATAAAAGCAGTCTGTTTGCAGGTTTACGGATTTATGGTCTGCAGAATACTCGTTCAACCTACACCCTAATAAGATTACCGCCTGGCTGTCCGCGAAAATTTATACTACACAATTTGGCAGGATATATGTCCATTTTGACGTCCAAACTCTGCTCTTTCTTTTACTAATTCAAAAAACAAAATATGTTATCAAGGAGAATAGCTTAGAAAAAGCGTATTTGTAATGTACTATTTGAATGCGCTTTTTCAGATTTCCTTTGATCAAGAAATGTTGAAACACTGACTAAGACGATGCGACACGATTACTACGTTTGGCTTAAACATATGCGTGTGATCCATAAGCATGCATCTCCGAAATCTAAAACACAGCGGCAAAAAAATCAAACTAAACAATGCAGTTTCATTTAATCTATTTTTTTCTTTATTGAGATATTTGTAACTCCTTGCTATGTGCCGTCATTTTCTTTTAAGAAAATTACCACTTTTTCTTTCATGTTTTCACCTGACTATCTTTCATTTCGAAGCTAAAAGGATAATTTTCAGTTTCTTCGAACGTTTGTTTTCTTAGTATTGAACTGTATTCCTAGCTGGTTTCGTAGGATTTAAATGCTGTTGAAAATGTTTTCGAAATTTGACAAAACGCTGGTACACTACCACGACGCTAACTTTGTAAACACTCTATTGGCAATTGTAAATTCATTTTATTCAACTGCCTTTCTCTTATCGAAATCATGTAACCTCATTTATCATTGAAAAAATAAATAAAGAACCTCACTAAGAAACGAAATACATAAGTTGTGAATAACATTCAGTAAATCAAATGACTATGCATATAGAATGTAAAATAAACCTGCCTACTTTATAAAGTTGGCGACTTATGAATCACATACATTATCCAACCTGTGGGTTGGACACCATTGCCACAACGCCAACATAATTAGGCGGTCTGAAATCTGTTTTGTGTGAACTAGTTCCCGATCTTTTTGATCGAGCGGCTGACATGACCGCCCCCTCCGAGACAGAGACTAATGCACACAAAGGAAGTAAGGTTTGCAATGATCAAAAAGGAAGTTTCGCCCTTGAGACACCATCCTTAGATCTAAGCCATTTTGTTTGCCAAAGGCCACCTTTATTGATATCATCAGGCTTCTTCGAGGTTAGTAGTAAGACACACTTCGCTGGCCGATAGCAAGACAGCATGGCTGAACTCTTTTGATGAGCCGCAAGAGAAAATCGGACAAACTTGCGCAATCATAGCAACCATATACGTGAAAGTTCTGAGCAGCATTTGGGCTCATCCACGCATTCGATCATATCGAAGCGCAGACAGCGCATTCTCGGTTGAGTCTCGCTCAGCAGACAGAAAGAGAGAGCACTTCGTGTCGTGGAATTCGTCAAGTGACTAGCAATTTTAACCGTCTCTCAACTGCGTGCAAGGGCGAAAGCCATTACGAGGAAAGATAAATCACCCTGACTTAAGGAAATTCCAAACTGGAGTCATTTTTGGCAATATTAAGATCTCACATGCAAAAACATTTTTCTTCGTGAAAAATACGGTATTCGTAGTAGGTGGTGGTCAAAAAACCTGAAATATAGTAAAGTTAACCTAGTGAGGGAACCCCGTGTTGATGGAGACATATCTCGAGGAGAAAATGCGTATTCTTAACGTGAAGTTAAGATTTTTTTAATGAAGAACAGATAATACTTTGTCATGGAATTCTTGAGTCACTAGATCATACCCTTGGCCTAAACAGTTTTTTAGAGAACATATGAAGAAGCTGTGTCAAATTATGAAGTAAAATATAACCCCAAAAGTCAACTTTGTTTTTTAGAAAACTGCCATTTTATTTAGAAGTCGTCACAGAGTTAACATAATGACTAATGCGTTTCTGTCGGTGTGGAAACCGCTCTGACTACAGCCTTGTTCGCTTCACCCCTAAGGGCAATTTAGAGGTCTAATTTTTAGATATCCAGCCTAGTTCTGTAATCTATGTTCATAAACCACTCCCCTTAAATTATCAGCTACCTACCTGATGAAATAGTTTCATAAAGGAAGATTGGACTAAGGTTGCCACTGCCAGTTTAATTGCCAAAATACTACCATCAACTCGGCAGCATGGGAGAGAACAGTGCGTAACACCGAGGGATGCCATACAGCTCTCGGTGAGTGCATCCGGGGAGGTCTGGCAAATCTCTCGGCCCTGCACCATCAGAGACTTAAAGTGCTCGTTAACGTGCACACCAAGGAATACGTAGTAATTGGCACTTAATCCCAAAGAACCGCGAGATCTCTGGTATTCATTCCACATGGATGATAAATTGCACACACATGCTCCCAGCGCCTCAGCTGATAAATCCTCCCGTGTGGGTGTCAATGGATGTTCATTGATTAGTTTTCAAATCATGCTTTGGTCCATGAGCCTACAGGCCTGCGCTACTCGCTAAAGTGATTCCCAACTGCGCTTAACACTAGCCGAGGGGGCGCTGGCTTTCTATTAAAGGCACAATAAGTTGCTTCTTTAATGGCATTACACCGTAGACATTGCCGTTGGAAATTGCACTGATGCACCGCTTTCAGTATGTGAAAAGTCAGTAGGAAAACACAAGTTTTCGGTAATTCAGCATCGACTAGCCACAGCACTTACAGCGAGAATGAACTTGTGAGATATGGACAGGATTTTTGTGTGACCCAGGGAAGGGTTAGTCAAAATTGTCGTTCCTTCGATGGATGCATGACGGATTCAGCATGTTGAGGTCGCTGGGAGGGAATGAGGGAATGAGGGGGAGGCTGAAAGCGCAGTCTGTATGTCAAACAAGTGGAATGCGCATGATGTTTCTCCGGTGGTTAGGATGGCATGCGATCACCACCGCGACACATATACAAACCCCCTCCATGGCTCACAAGTTCATTCCCTGCTGAGGAAATACCAAAATTATAGGCTACCCAGTGGACCTTTCAAGCTTAACATGGGGATTGTAACAGATACTTCCCGAATGACACGAGAAAATGGCCCCTTGGAAATCTAACTGTTTTTTTGTTTCTGGTCACAACTGGATATAAAATGGAAAAAAACACATGAAGCCCAGGCAAGTAAGTGGAACATAAGAAAAAGAAGTACATGTAAAAATTTGAACTAATTTTTATTTCTCTGGCGTTTGCATGTCTCACGCAAGTCTATCTTCAAGAAAAATGTTCAATTCTTTGCCCTTATAAGCAACCGATCCGCGAGCAAAATGAAACGAGAGTGTATTTTTTTCTGCAACTTTACTGGCAGTTAACTGATTATTTTTAGTCTGAGCCAACCAATCGTGCGCATGTGGAGACCGGATGCGCAAATTGACCCAAATTCAAACCTCAGGACTGTGGTCGAGATTTTTCTAGAACACACCTGAAAACAAGTGTCAGTGATATTGTAGATCATTCTTTTCTGTCAGTCATTCTTACTGTCAACCCAAGAGATGGAATTTATAATGCTTGCATTCGGCCTATATTATTAAAATATGGTTGAATAACATGCTCTGTCATTCATTCGACTGGCACCGACTCGCTCGACTGTGTCGTGGGATGCCACAAATCCCCCACAAATTAACACTCGAAGTTTTTATCTCCTGCAGCCACATATAGGTGCTTTGCTACTGCTGACCATTCTGATTTCTGCTGATAAAGTAGCGCTTGTCAATTATGTTATGGAACATGCTTGTTCAATTGTGCCTTGGGGCTCAATCTAGAGCCCTCGCAGGCAGTCACATATGGACTAGTACCATGCATATGATGGAGTCACAACAAAGGCAAGGGAGAGCGGAAAAGTCCATCATTGAATCGCACATGACCCACAGTTTGGATTGGGTATGACTGGCTGATGATGGCTAATAAGCCAGAAATAACCACATTCTCCATTTCTCATTGTTTTCACCTGTATCTTTTGCAAACAGTAATCAGTTAATTTTCTGTAACTAAGTAACCGCTTGAACGTTTTATCCACTGCAGCTGGATGGCACGTTGACCAAGTAATGCTTCTTGACTGCTAAAGTCTGTCGGATGTGGGCCTTTTTCTCTCATGGTAGATTGACTGCCACGAAACTCCCGTTGATAAGCCAAGGTGATTTTGGCCTGGTGGTCAGGTGCATTTAGACTACGACAGAAATGGCTGTGTAATCCCGCCGTGTAACTGATAGTATTTATTCTACGTTCTTTGAAAGCCTTCAAAAAGGTCAAATGTCTGTAAGTCGAGCTGCCCTATCCAAACTTGTTTTACCTTTGATAGTGGCATGTGTTTATCTGGCTATAGAAAGCCAGTAAAAGCACTTACCTAATGCTATGCCGGCGTATAGCAGATGTTAGTGCAAGAGTGATGGAAGGAGGCTCGCCAATTGGTTATGAGCCTCACATTTCCTATTCTGCCTGGGGATTCACTCTCATGCTCCAACCACAGCTACAAAGCAACTAGTATAATAGGCAAAAGAACATAACGAACAAAGATTAGGGAGACTGAAATGACCATTCTTGGTTATTAGCTGTCGTCAGCATCCAGCCCTATCCATGTCCAAGTGGTGCACTACCCAAGGCCCGAACCTACCTCCTATTTAATGAAGTCCAACGTTCTAACTATTGAGCCTCGGATTGTGCACGACCTGGGGCTGTGTATGGCTGGCTGATGACGTCTTATAAGTCAGAAATGCCCATTGGAGTTGCCCTTGTCTTTGTCAGTAATTTTTAAAGTGAGAACCTGGCCTTGCAAAGTAAGCATTTCACCCAATCCTACACACAATTTGTTTGGCGCATAGAATAAAAGATAGAGTGAAATAGACCCTTCTATACCCGTTCTTATGGCACATCACAAAGCCTAACATGGATACCGCAGGAAAGACATATTTATAATACTTACTAATCTAGAGGACGCTTTAAGCGAATTAGTAGACGAAGACGGATGACAGCGATCACAAGACCTTTCATCTGGGGAATCTATGTATATTGGGTACGAACTCTCCTCCCATATACTTGGAAGGTAAAAGCTGCCTCCCGTTGAAGCACATATCGATGTGTGTTTACTCATTCACTGACTCCTGTGTAGCCGGATAAATTGGTCATATAACGAGGTTCCTGGAAAAGAGTATGCGAGACCGTATGGCTGCCTGGTTAAGTAAATGAGAAAGATGGTCAATTTTAGTTTTTTTTTCTCCCACATCGAGCCAATAATTATTACCGGTTCAGGTTGCCTACCGAAAACCAGCCAATTTCTTGAAAGGCCCACGCTAACGAGCGCTCGTGACAGCCGAGACAGTGTCTATATGGCCAGGGAATCCATTGCTGTGTTGTTTGAGGATGCTGGTCCGGACGTTCACTGTTCCGTGGCTGACGCTGACTTCAGAAGGCGATCGCACCTCAGTAAACCCCTGATGAGACTTGTTCAGTCCGTGTACTTGACAGGGATGTTAACTCATCAAACCTGGTCTATGGAAATCTCTCACTCCCTACCTTGCCTCCAGTCCTAATGACAATAACGCACCGACCTCGTCCTTCGGGCGGCGTGGGAATGATGCGTGTTACCCAGTCAAGACTTATAAGCTCTGCTCACCTCTCAACTTTGCTATATCTATTTAACTGTATAGGTTTGATGGTGAATTACCAACAACATGTGTTTGCTGGCAAAAGGGTAGTACTTGTAGAATTTAAGTCAAAACAAACTTCTTACATGGCACACTTATAATTATTTTGACGCGTCGAGAGTAGTGATTGCGAAGGTTTTTAACCGATGGGGTAATCCGATACCACGCAAGGCTGTGGGGGAAAGTGTCTGATAGCGGTATCTCCTGTTTCGTGTGGGGTCTGAGTTAGTTATCTGAGCGGACGCGCAAATTTCACGCACAGGCGTACATCCCCTTCGTCGGACACAGCTGTCCCATCCATCACATAGAGGAGAGGGTGGTCGTGTCTCCTTTTAAAAAAAACTAACGCGCAAGGCCAGGTTGTGTCCCTTCCGGTGCAATGGTCCTGGCCTCCACTTGCGATAGATGGACCATCTGTGCAATTCCGAAAGTAATTTGCACTTTACAATTGATGAAATGCCAGCGTCAGTTTTTTTCCCCTTCATAATAACCCTTTAATTGCTGTTAGTTCCTGCCCAGTGTTCGCGAAGTTGCATTTTTGAACAACAGTTGATGTAGTGGCGCTAAAATGCAATTATATTAAAGTAAAATACTTGCGATCGTTCACTGACAGTTCTGATCGAAGGAGCGGTGATCCAATATTCCCCTTTAGCACCAACAACCATAAAAAGCTGAGGTATTACTTTTCTGATTACAAGGATTGGTTTACTGCTACTTCGGAGACCTGCATGACAGGCAAAGCTCATATAAAATGCTTATACAACTTCGCATTTTTTCCTTGACTGTTGTCCCAAAAGATGCCAAAGAGCAAAAAAATTGAAAATTTATTTTATTCGTGTAGGCTGTACAATGGGTGTTTTAATAAAAATACATTGATACGGTTGTAATTTCGAGTCCCAGAATGTACTTCAGAACGGCCAGGATAACTGAAGCAAGGTTATTCGTCTCTTAAGATGGACTTTATTGTAAATCGACAAAAACAGAAAAGTAAATCTTATAAGGTTTCGGTCTACCCCTAGTAATAAGGAGGAGATCTTAGGCTAAATTTCAGATGCAGTACATACTCCCATATTCTAAGTTCATCCTAATATTAACCCTTACGCAAAGGTTGACTATAATTCTCATCTGAAAATTAACCATGGCACATTCACCCAAACTTAACCTTACGTCAACCATAAAATTAACGCCAAGCATATGATGAAAAATTCCTATTTTCGTGTCTTACCTAAAATTCTCGTTTTTTTTACGGTTTTGTTGCAGGACTGAGTCTCTTTTGAAGAGGTTTTATACTTTCATGGGCTTCGAAAAACTCTTTTCCCATTATGTGGATATGTTTGGAGGTTTTACGTTTGCGGAATACAGATGAGGCCGAATACTTTTTATGTCATCCCGTACTTTCTCCCGTATCACAAGTAGAAACCAATATGGAAACCAGTCAGTAACAAGCAGCTTACGGCAGGGCATTCAGAACCATGCTACATTTTATCTATTGTCGCGTGGTTTTCTTGAGCTGCCTACCCGAAGGCGACGCTCAAACCGGACACTGTGAATCACGTGATCGTAAGCCACACTGTAAAGCGCCAGCCAATCATCTTTCACTAACTTTAGGCGATGGGCTCAATGTGATTGAAGAGGAGTAGACTCGCAATTTCACTTGTATTGCCTTCATGTAACCTTACCCTTCTTATGTAACAAGCGGTCTCCAAACACTATCGCAAGTGGACCACAGGTGGAAGTAACTCACGCTCTATTGTCGTCTATCTTCGCTTTATTGACGATATTTATTGGTAAGGGAAGGTAGTACTACCAGAGGACTTAACTTGTGCCTCTTAATTTCCTCGTGTATAGCATTCAAGGTTAGGGAAACGAGGCCACCCATTCTCGATAACCTGGAAAGGATGTTAATTACCAGCGAGCCTTAAAAAGGCAGCGGTCTTTATCGGACAAACCTTCCTCTATGCGAAGACCTGCTTCACAAGAAAGCAAACACATGAATCATTTCAAGGGAAAACCCATGAGAGCATCAACGTCTGATGGATCGATGTACCCCGAATTGCCAAGAACGCAATATGCAACCCCACTTAGGGAAATTGGGGTTTTATGGATGAGAGTTAATGAAGGAGAAGAGCTCGCCAACCTAATCCTAACCCCATCCATCGTTTTTTTGCCGGGTTACTACTGCGGCACAGTAATTTATGGCCCCGAGACGTGTGCGGCTTGCGAGATCCGGTTGCTTTAATATCGCGCCATACACTACTTGCCATGTCATTCCTAGCTGACCTGACGCACATTTTACGGACCTTCAACGGGAGAAGGAATGAGAGGGGGTTCTGTACGCTCTTTGATTACTGACGCGTTTTGAATATACTGCGACCTTCTGGTAGTCGCCACTTGGAATGTTGCCATTTAACCCAATAATTTGGTTCTCCTACGGTCAACGAAATATCTTGCGACTACACTAACCCGGAAACGAATGCTTAACCTAACAAACACAATGGGTAAAGCAAGGGTCAGCTTGGCGTGTAATATGATTGCATATTACATGTTGATCTAACCTGTTTTCTCTAAGTGGGGATCGCATATTGCATTTTGCCCCAAAATCATATCCCCTGTGAACTATGAATGCCGGCATTTACACCACATTAAAAATGAGGAGAGGATTTAGGATGTGGGACGTAATAATGGCAACTGACAATAGCATGAATGTTGAATTTTTTGTACGTTAGCTGCTTGCATTACCAAGAATAGGGGTGATGAAGCTAGGTTCCTGCCCTAGGCCACCATACATGCGTTTGGGGAGTCCTTGCCGTTACAGAGAGACAGAGAGAGCTACGCTTTATTTTGAAAGTAAAATTCCAAAACTTTCAGCAAAAAAGGTCCTCCATTCACCGTGAAGAATGGTCCTTGAATGCGTCTCAAAATATTGATCAATTTGGACTTCCTTCAAAATGGTGCCAGCGTCGTGCGCTGATGACCTTATTTTGTTGTTCGAATAAACAAATAGGGTTAAAAAATACAGTATATAATGCGTGAACTAGGCCAATCGACGCACAAATAAGAGGATTCACATGCGAATGGAAAGCAGAAAAGATGGCGGCTCAATTTCAAAAGCCCGTGGACCAATCACCACGAAGTGTTTATCTCGTCCTAAAAGGAGCTTGAAATATCCATTTTGCAGACACCATGATAATTGCTTGCGCAGGAAACTAGAAAAATCACAATTTACTTACTATTTTATAAATTAAATTCCAAATTGGTTCACTCGGCCTACAGACCTCTTTCTTCAGGTGCAAAACAGCGTTTGACCATGCAAAAAACTGAAGCCTCGGCCATGCATTTTCTTAAACGACTGGAGATCATCGTATTGCAGTTTTCACCCTTTTATCTTGATTCATCTTTAGACCAGGGGCCTAAAATCAATAATAAATTGTTCCATATTTTCAATGAAATTAAATTTTCTAGGCGCAGGTGGGTTGAAAATGATCGCGCTTACACTTTATGCGAGAAAATAACTTGACATATGTGGAACATCATAATCTATATTATTTTGGCTTATGACGTCCGAACTCCTTTCATGATTCAAAAGTTCGGCTAAACCTGCGTACAGAATTCAATCTTAAAAATTCGATATGGGAACCAGCAGAGTAGGTAACCTGTGATTGAAACATTACTTACGGAACCAGAAGCCTGACATGGTCATACTTATCTTTTGCCTGGTTGAGTGAAAGGCTTTTCATGACTTATGTGCAGTCTCAAACCTGCATGTGGTCAATCTTATCACCATCTTCTACGTACATAAGATGTTCTCTGTTGAGTTCGTTGCAACTTTGCATATTCTCTTTAAAATGAACTGTTTGGAAGTTTGAGATAAAATCATGAAATGCACATAGATAAGATAATTAAAGGACGTTATGCAGTTATTATGGTTTTAAAATTATCTCATAATCCGCTTGCAATCTAATAAAATGTCTTTTCACAGTTCAATGGGCAAGATTCAGAATAATATAATCAGTTGATATTTACTGTAGAATTTCTATCTCAGGAAATTTTAATTAGAATTCTGAATTGTGTTAGCTATTTGAAACCAATAGTTTCCTAGCGTTGTTAAACTAGTTATCTTGCGGCCTAGTCCATGAATGATCAGTCACATCAGGAGGTCCACTTTTGAAAAGGATTCTTTCCGACTACTGGAAAACTATACACTCTGTTTAACAATGAATACTTATGAAGCAAACATTTTTTCCATTGGTTTTAGATGTTTTATAGATAAGATGCAAAAACATATTCTTTGTTATTTGTTAGGTTGTACGTTACGCCTTCTTCAAATTTTATACTTAAAAAATGAATTTCTTTCTCTTTTATAAAGTTTTCAATGATGAAAATATGTAGAACCGTAAAATACTCATGCATAAAGCATCATATTCGCCCAGTTATATCCGCTGTTAAGCAAGTATAGGACATTCTCCACATGTTTTACAAATTTTTCTCAGCACTTGGTGAAAGTTTGCTCAAAGTATAGACAAAGGTTTGATTTCAGTCAGACGGGATATAAGCGACCTGTAATATAAGAGTTCTTAATGCAAAAGTTCTGGCAGACTGGGCTCAGCATTATTCAGCAATCGACAAATTTTTAAAATTGAAAGAGACCCTGTCTTACACATGGGATTTGAAAAACGCAAGTTCCTACCCAATCATTACAGAATCGAATATTGCTGTACTTTTTACTATAAACATTCTCTTAGTCCTAAGAGGATTGAAACTCAATGAGAACAATTGGTAGAGTTGAAGCAGTAATTTTTACAGAGAGACATTTTTGCAAGTGGTCGGAATGGCGCTCGTTCAAAACAGTGACACATGACTGAAAATATATTGTGATTATGCTGCAAAATAATCCACATACCAAAGGTCAATTAAGTAATCCAATCTAACCAACAAGTTATTTCAGAATTATTGTAGAGACAGTAATTCTGTTGCAGTTATATTAATGTCTTTCAATGACATTAAATCGGAAACTGAGAGATATCACTTTGGGCATTAGTAGTATCATTCAATCAAGCCGTTAGCAGATGAGATGAAAGCGGTCCGCATAAAAAATTGCCGGTTGATTTTGTCAAGCTCTAAATCCTGTGATATCAATATAGTTTATTCAATTTTATTGTGAGAAATTTCAGATTCTCTGTGGTGTTCTAACCTAGTACAGCAAGTAAAGGTTTTGTATATAGTCAGTAGGGATTTTTTGTTGGTTAAAAGTGTAACCTGCCGCAATTGCGATTAAATTGACGGTGCCAGGTTGGAGCCGCGTAGCTGAGATAGTTGGAGCTATGATTGCATATATGCCTGGTCATAGAGCTCTTGGTTTCGAAAAATCCAAAGAGGCGCTTATGGCCTTAATCACAAAATTGACGTTAAGAATTGCAAATCTTCACATATTTCCCTCTACTGCAACCACACACAAGGATTCTCTGAAGATAAAAGTGGTATTTGCGGCACGAAGACTATCCCAGGATCCCTATCTTGGGAAGGCGTCGGATAACTCCGGAGTCCGGAATACGTCGGCTGAAACACTATTGGATGACAATGGTCTTATCATGCATTCTGAGCTCAATATGTCTTAGGGTCAGCACAATACTATACTTATTTTACCGTTTTACCATGATAGGGCTCTCATATTATCATATTTAAAGGTCTGTTTTTATCTGTTTTTCTTGTTTTAAAAATAATCATAACATTGGCGGGAAGTTGTTTCAAAGATAGAATTTTTTTACTACGCGACTGTCTAGAATACGCAACGTCATACATCTGCCAAGCAGACCCCAAAAGAATTTTTCACAAGGCATCTCAAATCGAATCGAAGAAAAGATGTTTTTTCAGTGTTTTAGGTCCCCAAATGACTTTAAATGCAGGTAAGAAGCCAGTATTTCCTACCATCTACCTTTGTAAACTACTGAAAAATATATGCAGTACAGAGGGCGTATCAGTAAAATCAAATATTATTCGCTGTCAGCCCACTTCTCTTAAAACATATTACTCGGGAACTTGAAAATTACTATTTAACAAGTGTCTTTTTGGCTGTGTGCAAGGTACGGAAGAACGTACCTTATATATAAAGCAACTGGCGATGCAACGCACAACATTTCAGTAAAAATGAATGAAACAAAGTTCATCAAAGAAGACTTGTTTAGTTAAATATTAAGAGAAGTAAAACATTGATGAGATACCGTCGTGCATCTTGCAAAAAAGAACAATTTAGGGTTGTAGAACATGTTTGCATGAGCATAACTGTCATTCAGCTATTAAACCTTAACAAAACTTCACCAATACGCTTTCAAAATAAAGCATTCAACAACAATCAGTACATTTTGAGTGTCTTCCTTGTTGATACACTTCATATTACGCCACAGGTCATTAAATTTCATAGTACTGTTGTTTGCACTAAGAGTTTTGAAAATGAGTAACCAAATATCCGAATTTGCACACCCAAGACTACCACTTTGGATATTTCCCTCGGAATTGATCGTTTTATTCTTGAATTATTTGCATAAACGGCGATAATCGCGTGAACAGCCGGCTACGGTAGCGCCCCTAGAAAGTAATAAAAACTCGCATAAATTAGAAACGAATCCAGGATGGGTAGCTGCACTTTGCATTTAAAAACTTAGTATTTTGTTTCAAACGCTTTTGGATCAACAGGTATCTTTGTGCGAAGAAAATATATTTGTTTTGATAGGGCGTAAATAGGCCCCAACAGAATCCACACCACCAACTTATTTAAAAGAAAGACTTTTATTTTTTAAATATTCGCATCACAATAAAGTGAAGCGCTTTGCCACGAAATTCAGGTTAAAATGCAGAACTGACACACCACTTAATTTGCCACCGTCCATCAGTTCCCCTCAGAGTGAAATAAATAAAAAAGGTAAGAAGGTATTTGCCGTCATCTACACGCTTCTTCGTTACAAAAGTTTAAGGACATGGCAATTAGAAGTACCACATCTCCCTCGAGCTCACTTTTTTACTTCTTGTCCAAAAAAACACTGTTTTATGTTTCGGTGAAAAGTTTCCTTTTTATATAAAAAAATTTGTCAAGCTAGATAAGATCGTTTATTTTAAATTGCCGTTGTCGATGTTTTTAAAACCCGTTCTAAATCTGCTTTAGAATTTCTTCAATTGAAAATTGAATTCCAAAATACAGCCACATTGTACTGTTTAACCAGGGTTTCTTAAACTCCCTTCCATTTCTAAGCAGGAATTATTATTCTACCCTGAGTGAAAAGCTGCATTGTGGCAAAGAGCAATTTTTGTTCCTGTTTCCCCGTAAGCGTATAATGTTTATCGATGTTCATGGTGTCATATGACCTTATAGATAATGGTATTGACATTTTGCCGGCACAATTCCGCCAAAAGAACTTTGTCTACCAAATAATTGTTAAGGAGGTCTAAATAAAGATGCTAAATCGATTTAAAAAATGGACGACTAGACTCCCTGTTTGTTTTCCAGTTTTGATTTACTCGTCTTCTTGGTTTTGTTTTTCAGCTGCTATTCAGAAACAAATGAAATCAAGCCTATTGCAAAGGATTTGCAAAATGTCACGCAGCAGAAGCTTGCATTCTTTGAGGTTCAGTTATATTTCGGATACAAGCAATAATTCGAGTCCTAAGAAGTCAATAAGAAGACGTAGAGGCAATAATTGTGACAAGAGCTTTATTCGCCGGACTTTTCGGCGTCCAGCTTGGACACATCTTCAGGAACAGTATCTGATACTTAGCTCAAACTTGGACATTTCAACCCCTGAAACTATCTAATTCATTTATCTAAATTATCCACGGCATTTCTGGCTTATCAGTACTTTGAACTTCTCTATGCAGTGTCCAAAAGGCTATCCCACCAATACGTTTCATATTTGAACCCCTTAGAATTTGCCCATCAGGTCAAATGGAAGGTCTCATGCGCTCATTCCTTCGTTGTCCGCTCCGCTCTCAGAATCCTGGACATGAAGTGTCTTCTGAAAATCACTTTCCACGCTACATTTTCCTTAAGAGATTACTTAAACGCGCTCACCAGAATAAAACATTTCTTCGTTTAAATCTTGTGTGTCCTACCAGACACATTTTATTCTGTATGCTGGCAAGAATGTTGCTATTTATTATACAAATCTGTGGAGTTCTGGAAGATATCATCTTACTTTTTTTCATTTTTATCCAAACGATCTTCGGTAGCCGAACTTCCAGTAGTGTATACTGCATGTTTTTGTCATCATTATCGATCCGCCAACTCCTTAGGAGAACGCTTGATATGTCTTCGAAATAACATGGAAAAAAACTTCAACTTTACAGTAAGAAATTATTTGAATGTAATTTTTGACTGCGACTGTATGTCAATCATGTTGCCATTTCAATTTTTCTAAGGAATTCCCATCATTTCAGCCCTTGGGTTCCTACTCTCTTATTGTGTGTCCAAGTTGCCTTCCTGTTTACCATTAGTCGCAAGCTTTCCTATTTCATTAGGGAACAAGCTTAACTTTCCTCTTTTCCTTTTCACCGTTCTCCGAAACTTTTTCATTCTTAACGGACAAGCAAAGATCCTGTTCGTGTTCTTCTTTCGGCTCTCAGCGTTGCTCATTTTATTTTATTCAATATCTTAGTAAGTTGACAATTTAAAACAGTCAAACAATTAGCTTATTTAATTTTCTATGTTATTGCCTGCCGCATTGGCATGACATTCTCATTTTAGAATGGTGTGAGTTTTATCAAATTGCCTGTCAGCGTACCTTCAAGGACCTCTGTTTACCCTCGCAGGCATTTTGACGAGTGCTAAATCTCCCAGATGTGAACTTGGCACCATGAAATTTAAGCATCCATATCTTTACCATGGTAAAAGGAAAACACTTTTCTGAAATATTTTGAAAGGTTAAAGCAAATTTAAGCCAACTGTAACCCCTTTCAGTAAATGCTTTTAGATGAACATGTCCAGCTCGTCTAGTATTCATGCCTTACCAACCAACCCTTGTAATTACCTCAGAAAATAACACGCAAACTCGGCGATTATACTTGGAAACAATTGGGTTTACGTTTTGCTCGAAAGTGTAGATGAATATTAGAGCCTAGATCCGTTAGTACTGTGAACCATGCACAATATGTGAACTTTTCATCTTCTGGTTGTCAAGCCACAACTATAAGGCCAGTATCTCACTGAAACGTGTGCAGGTTGACTTAAATATTGATGTAAATGTTCGGAAAGAAAATTGAAAATGTTTTTTTTTCTGAGGAATTTGCTAGAAGTCCGTGCACGGGTACACGGAGAACCCTGTTAGATCTAATGATAAACCAAACCACTTCCAACCATCACAGGTGGTGGCACAAAATTGGTGAATCCAGTGGCTGTGCCTTAAGTTAGCATAGGGAATCAAACTGACACTAATTTTATTATTCTATTACAAGACTGTGTTTCCAACAAAATTCCTCGGATGTCTATATACCATCTTCTCGTATGTCAAGGAGAGCCTTTTTGTGGAAATCATGCCATATGAAAAAAGGAAACATTAACAATCCCTTTGGGAAATTTATTGACGATTAAAGCTATTGTTTGCCGTACCAATCTCTATAAACTCTCCCCAGTGTTCAAAAACTGTGTTCAATTTTATCCGATTTCAATTGTTTTGTTTTTCTAAGTTTGTAACCCGTTTTTACGCATGTAATCTTATTCCTGGCACCCCGGCAGCAATTATAAGCTGAAAAAATTGAAAGTAAAGCAATAATGTTTTCGAACGTCCACAAAACGCAAAAGGTAAAGTTAGATTGAACAAAATTGAAATCTATTATTTTTTTGAAGAGTTAAGTAATGAGTAATAATTTACTTGCAGATACTTTAACCAGTACCACTTAACACGCTGGTAAGTAGACCAAAAAGTAGTTGTTTCATTAGAGTGCAATGGGAACCAACTAAATAAATACGTCTTTTAAGTTAAGCTAGTTCTGTGGGGTTTTAATAGAAATTGTAATTTCCCAGGCCCTGGAGCCAAACCTGGAAAGAAAAGATTTCGGTCTCAAACACAAGTTAATTTAAAATGGCTACTAATACAACTAATAAAATAAAGATTACCTATTTGTGACTTCAGAAAAAGGAGTCCATTTGCCAAAACTGGATGATGCATTTGAGAACTTTAATCATAATGGATGTTATGTAGTTGAAAGTGTAAGCCATGTGGTGCGTGGTACGGTAGGATTAAGAAAACAATGTTTAACTTTGACCAAAATCTCTGCTGTAATATATTTAGCAAGAAAACCATCTTGTCAGTTTCAGTATTTTGGAGGAAAGCAGTTAGCCAGACTACTGCTGAGGAATCACCCGATTTGATTTTGAAACCTTGATCTTGGACCTTATGGAAAAAAACTCCTGGTAAAAACAGGACTAAGCTTCGTTTTCTCGTAAAACTCAATTACCATTCCATGTAAGGTGAATATATTTTTATCTAAAAATGTCAAAATTGGCAGAATTTGTAAATCTATTTATCTCTTCTCTTTCATGTTAATTGTGTTGTATAAAAGCCGTCTGATCCACGCATGTAAGGAAGGCAGAGTAATAAGTCGTATAAAGTCTGCGAATAGTTAACAATTTTAGATGATGCAATTGCTATTTTGTTTGTTTATTTGTGGTCTTTAGTACTAACTTGAACTGCATGCAAACCTAAGCTCAATTTCGGTACCTACAATACTTTTCCTGATATATTTCTTGGTAAAAACTATAGAATTCGATCTTTGATATGGATAGGCCCTCTATGATGCATTAATTAACATTTTAAGTGTCCACTATATACTGCTATACAAAATACCAAACATATAGGGAAATGTATAAAGAACGTCTAATTCCTTTCTAAAAATTAACGGTTTCTCAATGGTTATTAAGAATTAACATTTAGCAGACTAGAGCACCTTTTTTCTAGGTTCTGCAACCCTGATTTATTTCTGAAGTTTAAAACTTAATATTTTTGCTGCCTAAGGTTACAATTATCATGGTCCTTCAAGAAAAAAATTAAACAAAATAAGGTTAATAAAAGTCCATAGTAGATAATCCAAAAATGTAGCCTGAATTCAACTGGTCTAAATGCTTATGCTTGACATTCCGCTTATTTTGCGTTAGTGGTTTATGTTTCAATATGTATGTTTACTAACAAACAGAATTGTGGATGTTCTTATGCCATTTTGACATTCGTAAGCGACTTCGATCTATTTATTTAGAGTAATTTAATCAAAATCTTGTCAGATATTTTTCTATCCAGTAGGTGATACGTTCATTGACAGAAAATATCAACGTTCAAAGAAATATTTTGACTTTTCACTTGCGTAAGATACAAGATTAAATTCTGCTTAAGTTATACAAAACAAGACCCTGCAGATGGAGCATTACAGCTAAAATCTGGAGAATTCAACTCATTTCTATGATTAATTACGATGATTTATAAAGCTCACTGATATTTTAAAGGCTTTTGACTGATTTTTGCGTAGCAATTTAATGGTTATAGTAATGTATATTAAAACAGATTAAAATAAAATAACATCTTTCAAGCTCGAATTTATGCTTCAGAGTAAAACGAATAGATTTTTGGAGCATGTCCTCACCCGTCAACTATAGCAAATTCTGACTCTCTGTAAAATAAATAAGGAGGGTATTTTCGATATCAAATGGGGATTTAAGGTGAAAAAAGGCACCGTGGAAGAGACCACGCTGAGAAATAGAAAACAGATTTGGGCTGGTTATTGAAATTTCCAAAGTGGAAATAGCGTGTCAAGATCGAACTCTGGTTGTCTTACCTTTTTCTCACTGTTGGAGTAATTTGGGTGAGAAAAGACAGTGCGATAAATTCTGAGCAAGTTGGCTTAAACACACATTAACAATGCTGCGACCATTCTGTAAGGTACACAGATAATGGTGTTGATCACGGTGGCCAAACTCTCATGCTACTAATACACATGTTTTTCAGGTTAAAAACTTGATAAATCTCATTTAAAATTTCCTTTTCTGCTCACCGTACTGTGCCCCAAAATAAATTTTCCATTGCCGTGGTTCCGCTAACTTCAAGTAACCTGAATGGGAAATCTAAACGCCCGAAAATCATAATAATCATCAGGGTTTGTTGTATTTCTTAAACGAAGTAAGCACAAACAAGTCTCCGCAGATTCATTAGAATACAAGCAAGCTAATGCATTCGAATTTTATCACATGCCTTTAACTCTCTCTGGAGGTGGTTTACTGCTGCAACCCATTACTAATGAATATTTTAAATCTTGTCCTGGAATTTAAAACTGAAACTGAGCAAAGGCTTAACAGCGTTATCATTCTTCTTAATTACGGTCTTAGGGCATCTTTATATTGCAATTTCAGTGACAGGAAAACAGTAATCTTCAGAGGTCGAAACTGAGTCTTTTAGGTTATGGGAAGTTATGGCGTACTTTTTGCACGAATCTGTTTGCTTCAAGGGGCTTTTAGGTTGAACTACACTGCGACAAAATGGTCAAGAATAATATAAATAATTTTTAAAAATCTCCCTTTTCATTTTTTTTATGTAATGTGCACATTTTATCTAAAGTTTCCGTTATCGTTAAACATTCAAACGAAATAAACAATAAATAATGTTGTAAAGGTGAATCAACTACATAATTGATTTGAATATTATCTTTTCACCAGATGCGCGCGAATTTCTAATATCTGGGTTCGAAATGCATCATGGTGTATTTCTTATCCAATAGCATATTATTTGTACTCTATATTAGAGACTAGATAGATCAGCAGTTATTTAGTTACTAGCATATACAATGCAACCAAAAGACTGCAAAATGATCAGTATTCAGAGGGTTTAAGCCGACATACCACAAACGTTAGTCATTTACCTGGATGATGAAGGCCTTATTTAAAAAGAAGTGAATTATACAAATTGTGAATTTGTAAAGTGTCCTAGGAATATCGTTTTAAATTTGCGTTTATCACATGATATTAGATTTAAATAACCAAGTAAACCTCCCAAATTTTTTTTTATTCCTTGATATTTCTTATTTCCAAATATTTCTATCTTTGACTCAAGAAACAGACAACCCGCATGCAGTCTATATGGTTTAATTGCACTGTTAAGTTACCGGAAGATCCGAATATTTGAGAAGAGATAACGAAATGGTTAACTGTATTTAAAATATTTGAATTTTTCACCAATGACGAGTTGTTTATTGGGCATTATATGTTATTTTCTCATTTAAGAAAGGTTTTCTTGGCTATGGTGGCATAAAAAGTATTTTAGTATTTGAAAATCCTGTTCGTCTTGAATATCTGTTGATAACAAAAGTGGTAATCGCACATATAATAACCCAATCAAATCCTTTTTCTAAGGAAGAAAATGAGTAAACAAGTATGTAATCAATCAAAAACCTAGTGGACGTATGCATCCTTAAATTATCGGGTTTTGTAATCTGACGAGCGTATGAACACAACCCAAAATCATAGTCTGTAGGAAAAACTTTGTTCGCAGCTTATGTGAAACCTTACAAGGACTGCTGTATTTTAACCGTTAAACGAATCATCTATTAGAGCAGGTTAGGCTTCGGTCAGTCGAATTCACGCACCGGAAATTTACAGCCACTCCCTAATATTTCCTGGCAGCCTAAAAATAAATTTCTCTCACCATCACGTACAGGATAATTTTACAGAAAAAGCCTGCTCTTGATATAAAGAAAATTCGTAGTTCTTTTGCGTTCAATAACTGAAGAGCAGTGTTTTATTCTCTAGCAGTCTTCTTGACATGCGTGTTGTCCCAGCCAGAAACTGAAGCAAACACCTATTTGATCTGCAAAAATATATTATATTTTTGTGGCGTGTGTTTTTATATGCCTTTTTTCATGACCTAGCCATTACTTGTCTGTCATTCTTGATATAATGAAACTTTTTTGAGAATGTTTTACCTGAGCGTTGTGTTTCGGTTGATTCAATTGCTTGATCGTTTAAATTGACATATACCACACTCTTTTACAGATTATGCTGATTCACTTTGCCACACATTTTTTCGTTTTTAAAAATGTTTTTA
Source organism: Schistocephalus solidus (assembly GCA_017591395.1). Lineage (NCBI taxonomy): Eukaryota > Metazoa > Platyhelminthes > Cestoda > Diphyllobothriidea > Diphyllobothriidae > Schistocephalus > Schistocephalus solidus. The sequence continues at coordinate 105,737 of WEDG01003670.1, read as the reverse complement.
TTTACTTAGAAAATTGTTATTTTAACTAACGTGATGCTAATTTTACCGATTTTTGGCCTTTTATTTATCTAACAGAACGTCATGGAAGTTGTAGTTTTTTTGACCGACTGGAGAGGTCTTTTCAATTATTAGAGATCTTGAGTGACATAATGCATCTGTCATGAGTGGGATCACATAATCTAAATGCGTGCTGACAGAATGTCAGTGCGAATTAAAAGATTGGATTTATCTTTTTATCTGGATATATATACTATGCAAAATTTATCAAAATGTTCGCAAACAAGATGTGTATTATGTTTCACCTTAACAATTCAAATGAACAAAGAATGGTCACTTGTTTACTCCGCTTCTCCAGAATGCTAGTTTTTGCGAAAAATGGCACACAACCTTTTCAGTTTACATCTTCTTCCTTGTGGTAACGTGGAATATTTGCGTTTCTAAGGAAACAGAATTAAATTTTGATACGTTATAATTACTGCAAATAAATCAAAGCCATTTTACTTCTTGGAGTGCAAACTAACTTCTTCTTACCTCTTGCGGGATTCGCTCAAGGTCATCTCAGTTGGCGAACTTTGAGGAAAACGTTGAAATTATTAGTTTTCAGAATTATCTATTAGTTTGCGCTTTTAGGTCAAACATAAACCTATTCTTCTCAGGCCTAGCTTTTCCTTACATTCGAGCTGCGTGAAATAATATTTTCTATCAGAAAGCAGAAGGCACTAGGATACACAGCTGCATCATTCAAAAACTTAAAATCTGTGAAAGTCCTTTACCTGAGCTTTTAAGAGCGAATTCGTGCTCTAAGTACAGTGAGTCATTTATCAGTTGTGAACCATTGACTGCCTGTTGGCATTTTGTGATTACAATGAAGTTATTTGGCAATATCTGATTTATTTCATCAAATATTTACATCACAGCTTAAGGTGAATCTTAAAGGTTTTATTTCTGAATGGAAAAATAAAACTTTTGGACTAATTTCTGGCGAACGTTAAGAGTGCACTGGCTTTTTTTGAGAACAAGCTGAAGAAAACCAGGTGTCTACTGAAAAAAAAAACATTAACCCAAAGAAAAACTGCCTATCCAAATCAAAAACATATCAGCTGGTTGCATTTACCAGATAACGGATTATTGAAAGTTAATTTAAAATCGCTAAAGCTTAAAATATGAACAGAAGAGGTTCAGAAACCTGTGCTATTCTTAACCAAGGGAATGTTTCTGTATATATCTTAAAACATCATTACTATTACGTCTATTTTTATAAAAGCATTTCCACATTGCCCTTTTTTAGTCAGTGTTTGATATATTAAACTGGAATTCTCAAATAAAATTTACTAAGATCTGTGTGTGGCAATTAACTACTTGATTCTTTGTATGATCTGCAAAAATGCATAACTCGATTCTTATTTGGACGGTCTCCCTCTATAATTAGAAAATAATCACTTTTCACGGGGAAAAGGGATAAACACTCAGTAGTGATACAACATTTTATAAAGACAGGGGTGAATGTGGTAGTCATTCATGGCTAATTTGCGATTCTATGTAGTGCATCTACCAACCTAGGGATAGAGATATCTTAGATGTGAACAAAATACTGCTACGTGGTATGTTTAATCAAAAAGAAAAGAGATTTGAACAACCTTAATGTACTACCCGCTCCAAATTAGCCTAGCGTTTATATGTCCATTTTAACGTCTTTTCTTAGAAACCATGCTCGTTGTTATTATGTTTCGTAGAACTGCCTGCTTTTCCAGTAAAACAGATAAAAAGCCATTTAATTGGTTTCCAATTGTTTAAATCATCAAAACCGAGAAGTGTGAAATATATTTCTTAGCTTTTTTGAAGTTGTAACGTTCACGTAAATGAATTTTATTGCTTGTTTTCTTTGACTAATTTTGTGACATTTTAGCCAAACATTCCTTTTGTTTGCAATTCAAAAGACACAAAAATAATATCCAAAGTAACGTTAAAGTTTGGTCGGCGATATGTCCAGATTGCAAGATAGAATTAACGATACTTCGTTTCCCATGTGACGATAACAGATAGGATAAAACGCAGCTAATCATTAGTGATAACGCTTTCCAATATTTAAAGAACCTGAAAGAGCAGCTTGATTCAAATGTCTTGGAAACATATGGAAAACTTTTAAACGGGTTATTAGAGTCTAGAATGTGTTAATTGAATTTCTTTTTCCCTTCACTCACAATTTTTATGTTCGTGTAGATATATTTTATTATCTTTCTTCCCTTAGGTTTGTTTTTCATATTCTTCTAAATGATGAAACTGAAATTAAAAACGTTGGCTTTTTAGGAAATAAACGTTCTACTTATTTCCGGTACCAAGAATACAATAATTTACTTTTGTTTTTCCTTAGACCGCGCGCATTGTAGAATCGTTTTGAGATGATTTGTCTATTTAAAATCAAGACTCAAGAGTAAATGAATTACAGAGATTTTAACAGTCACGGTCTTTTTGCGGTTAATACACCTACCTCAAAAACTGAGCTATTTTCAGCGACTAAGAAAGTAATATTTTTCTTTTTCAAAAAAAAGAAATTAAAGCCGTGGCTTCAATTGGTCATAAAATGCATTAGAGTAATATGATTCTTGAAGTGTTTGACTTATACTGAGAAACAATTAGTCATGTGTGTCAATTTTGTCAAAGTCTTTAATGCTTATTCTTACTTGAACCTCGCTCAGCTATTTATTACCCTTTAAGAGATAACGTAAGGAGATGCCTGATTTTTTTAAACTGTAACTTAAAATATGTTTGATCCATTTATAAGAATGCTTCAGTACCAGAGCTCTGGAACCTGGTTTGACAGCATAAAGAACAAAAAACAGGATTTGTGTAAAATGCTTCATCTGGAATATTTTGCGATAATTTTCTTTTGCGGCGTTAAGCTACTGAATACGAGTAATTGGCAGGCAATTTTCCAACAAAACGTCCATTAGTTAATTGCTTATCTTAATCTTACGATAGTGCTGGCCCATTTTGTGTTTAAAATAATCATTTGATATTTTGTGTTTAACTGTTATTTTGGGTTTAATTTTTGACTGCCCAATGAGGAGCGTTATAAAGCATACAATATGCTAATTAAGGGCGTCCCTTAATTAGTATGTATACCGGTAGAATGACATCCTGTAAAAGAGTGGGATATTTTCTACGGCTGTCGGCAAGCTGCAATAAAATAAGGACATATTAATGGGGCAGAAACGTTTCATGACAAAAAAGCTACAAGCCTGATTGATGATGGTCTCAGAGTGCATTACATTTACAAAAGTTTACAAAAGAACTCCATTCTTCTTCTTCTCCCTGATTTACGTTTTCTTAGTTCCATCATCCCACCACCTTCCTTTGAGCATACATTGCTCATTGTTGAAATAAACTAAATGTTTAATAACGGGCAGCAGAAACTTTCGGAACATAAGCCGGATTGGGTATATCTGGCTGCGGTAATGTGCTAGAGCCTTTAATGTTACCTCAAATTCCCTCAATGCCCCCGCTCATCCACACATCACATGAGCCTGCTTGGTCATATGCGCATCCACGACAGCGGAATTCACCGCAATGCCAACACATCTACCACAACTTGCGCACCCATCAACATTTTCTGCAGTCCTGCCATGAGCGCAGACGCTAGTATGAGTAGCAAAACCCCCGCAGACTCAGGACCCCCTAATCTATCCTGCCCTCAGTGTCAACACACATGCATCTGATTGGTTGGTCAGTTGCAAATTCATCGCCTGGAGCCCAGCGAACCGATGCCAGGAGCATCAATATACACCCGCTGCACTCGAATGAACTGTCTCCAGTGCCAAAACACATGCACGCACAGCATGGGCCTATAAGATTATATGCGCCTCCATGAAAACCCGCGATGGAACACTGCGGACTGGATGACAATGCTATGCTTCTCCTCATCAGCCTCTGTATCTCAAATGATCACACGAAACACCGCACAAAACATGTTTTCAGACTCCATATCTGATTGAGAGGAAAGTATAATCCTCAGCTCCTTCTCCATGTGGTTTCTCAGCTGCATGTGTGATCTGAGCTTGGGAATATCACGGTGAGCTGAGCGTCGTTGATTTAATGGGTACCAACTAACAATAACACTAAAACCTTGCAGTCAGTCCAGATTTTGTTGTGCAGATTGGCAGGTTGGTAGTCGGAGAGTCAGGCTGTGATGGCCCCTTCTTAACGTGAGCTCTGGAATTCTCACGCACCTGAGCTATAAACCTTTCGAGCTCTGCTGTGGGAAATCTTGGTGCTTGTGTTTTGGGCCAGGTAATGTATGTAGTACGCGTAGATGAGGTCATCAGCAGTTGCACCCACTCCCGCATCCGGCAATTGACCGGATCGGACGGAAGTCTGAATGTGCGGATGGGGGCACAGTGAGATTGATGGCTCAGCTTATTTTCCTCACTGTAAACAATTTGACGCTCCGGAAACTAACACAGTGAGCTAAAAGGCATGGCTTGGAAGGTTGCCAACTGGCAGCATAACTCTGACCGCGTGGTCAGCCCAATGTGTGTTTTGTGTGAAGTGGCTGACTGGTGAACTGTGAATCAGGCTGCAATGACTCCGTCTCAATGTGGCCTCTATGGCACTCCTTCTCCATGGGATCCGAGTCAGGTGTGGTGGCAAGCTTCAGGGTGGCTCCAGCCACGCCAGCCACTTACGCTCTTTTCTGCCTCCGGTCGTCTTGACTGCCATTAAAGTGGGCTTTTGTGGGTGAGGAGGACGAGAGAGTGCGGTAGCTGCAGTGCAAGTTCATTATCACTCAAAATAAATTGACATGCAATTCACCGTCCCTGCACCACTCTGCTGTTGAGCATATGGTGGACATCGTCGGACCACGATGTTTAAACTCTCGGGATTATACTAGCTGCTGTGCAACAACTGACGGAGCTCTAAAGTATACCCCAATGCAGAACAGAACAAATGAGCCTGGTAACGGATTTGAGAGCGTTCACTTCACTAAGTTTTTATAACCAGTTTTTGAAATGTAAAAAAACCTACAGTTCTTTGATTTTACTTTTTAAAATTTTAAACTCTATGGTTTAAACTTTAAACATAGTTCTGCACTCCTACACCCTGAAAACAAACTTTGCTTAAAAATTTTACCGTGTGGTTTTAGCGTTTGCAGAATATTTGCCAAGACACGGAAATAGAAGCCCCTGTAATTCAATTGTACTGGGGGTTCATTTTAGGGATATAATAGTTTGTGTTAAGGATATGATCAGGGTTGGATTTTATTTCAGAGTTAGGATTCGGGTGTAAGTAAGTTAGAGTAAGTTTTAGAGTTAGGGGTAAAACACAAAATTCTGTGTAATACTACTGATATTATTGTGTGGTTTCTGTTCCGTCGTTTTTCGAATGTGTTTATAATTATCCAAATTATAAGTGTATTTTTGTGAGCGGAAAAACAGAAGTTGATGAAAATTTTTAACTTGCATTGTGGAGAAAAATATATTTTATTTATGAATATAAGGGATTCGGACTTTTGGCGGATCATGTACAGCCTACTTATGGCTAATGCCTAGTAACACGGGCAGGTTAAAAAGTATCATTCGCTTGCCTCCTTATTTAGAGAAAGCGTACCCTTATCTACTGCAATGTTTGTATGCTAAACCGAATAACCAATTGCAAAATAAGATAAATAATAGAACGTCGTAGGCTAAATACTGATGTTAAACCTCTTGGCAAACTGTTTTGCTGTATTCAAAATAAATGCTTTTTACATTTTGAATCCTCATTTAACTTTATTTGCCTATTATGTTTGTCAGTTTTATGCTTACATATGCAAACTGAACGAATTAACTATTTTTCTTTAAACATTTTTCAGAATTTTAATTGTGCAATTTTATTTTGCAAGGCTAGTTAGAGGAATCAAAATAAAACAACATTCCTGTCATACAAAGTTGCTTTTATTTTGCAACAGGAGGATAACGGGAGAAGAAGAAAAACTTTACTTTTGTGATGCTAGCACTTTTAAAACACGTCAAAATCCTAACGCAAACCATTTGCCAACGTTGATTATCTTTTGGCCTAAACAGCACTGTTATTGATTGCGAAATCGCAGTAGAGAGTAATTTATTTCTCCTCTTGAGCAGATCAGCTAAGAAATGGGCAATTAAAATTCGTCCTGAATAATGATTTGTTAGAACTGCTTCAAATCATAATAATCATCGGTAATTAACTCTAACGCAGAAATCATGGCTTTTTCTTAAGTGGGTTGTTTAAAGAAGGCTCCGAGCGCATAAAGTGGGAGGTTTAATCCCAGACTTCAACAGGATGATTCGAATATTCTTTCAAATTATATTAATGACCTGAACACTGTTGAACTCCCTGAAATTTATGTTTCCATTACAAAATATAATAATTTATACGCAACCATACTCGATTTAGGGAAGCTAAGACCATTCGCAAATATTTTAAATTAAATTAACCCACAAATTATTAAAGTTTAAGACTGAAAGTCTTGTTGGATGTGGCATTTTTGCGTCTTCAGGCTTTTTCTATACTCATTTAAGCCTTCGTTAAAAAATTTCCCATGATGATTCCAACCGGCTAATGCTATCAAATCATAAGTAAGACAGTCACCGTTTACCGGCAAAGTTACTTACCATTCTAGTTGGGCAGACTTGTTGCCCGATGCTAATGGAAGTAAATGTAGAGAAACAACACATTTGCTATGCAGCCTTGCTCCTAGTTTAGTACCGCATGCTAACAGCTGAGAGGAAAAAGCTGATATTAGTACTGTAAGAACGTTAGAAAACACACCGACCTTTCCTCTCAGACCATTCGGCAGCGCTGGATAAACTTGGCAGCAGAGAGCAGTTTATTTACACATCCCGAATAAGTCTCAGTAAATGAGGTAGATGAGTGAAATATGCAGCAAAGTTTGTTAAGTGACAATTTCTTAAGAGCACAAAAAACTTCGTACTTAAATATTAAACGCAATAAAGTAGATGGCAAATGAGGGAAGTGTTGAAAAATCATCAACGTAAAACAACCGGCCTAAACGGACCTTCAAAAAGTAGATGTTGCAGTACAGGCTATCAAAGAAACAGCTTGTTAGTGAAACATTTTTGGTTCCTGAATTCAATTTTACTGGTGGTATGTAAACGCGTGACATTGGCATTTAAGAAATTTTCAAACTTTCACTATCTTTGATGCTTTACATGACGCATGAATAATGTTCGATTTGTGAGGCATGAAATGTTCTGTTTTCTACCTCGGCTACTATAGATAAACCAATGGGGGTAGATCAAATATTTTGTATCGTCTTTATTAGCTGAAGGCATGCCAGCGATACCAATTTATCATACAGAACATGTTTTGTAGCAATTTAAAATTGTGATCGCAAAGCAACTTTACCTCTAAGTTAGGCAAGTTCCTATGCTAATGTACAAAGTGAAGTCGAGACAAAATGCGGAAGTATTTCTGGGTTTTGACTTCTCTGAAAATAGTTGATAAACTCTGCTCAAAAGGAAATAAGATAGTTTGCTCTTTATATTTGAGCTGTTATCGCTATATTTACTTCCATTTAAGCCTCGTTCTATGATCAAAATGCACGTCAGAGTGGCCGAATATGTACTACAATTTCGAAAAAAACTAATAATCATTCAAATCAGATTTTCCGGTTCAAGACATAAATTATTTGAACATATTTTTGCTTATTTTAATGTTTTCAATGACACTGTACACGTAAGCAGTGATATGAAATATCATGAAAAATATTTCAACTATCCGAAAACCGCCGAGTTCATCAAATCCTGCCCTTTTTCCTTTAATTTACAAGCTTGAAAATGAAACGTTCTTTACTATAAGGCTTTCTGATACTTAAATTCATTCAACAAATCAAAATCACAAGACTTAGATCTATTCCAAGATCTCAACCTTCGACTGTAGCATTCGCACAAGAGTGTATTTTTCAGCCAGATTACTCCTCCGCCGAATGAATGAAGTGTCGCGAACATGTCATGGAATTGAGAACATGGCACACCGACGGAGAACAGAACTTGATCATCTACAAAGATGAGATAGTACAAGTAATCTCTGTCCCACTGTGAATCAAACCGGTTCCTATGACTACATAGCTACTCCAGTAGACTACGTTGGGACTAAAAATGTATCTCGTTTGAAGTCAAAGTTTACATTCATGTACACTAACGCGCAAAACCTCCTACCAAAATGGATGAACTGAAAATCCATATTTGTGTCCTGCTCCCAAACGTTGTTTCAATAACAGAAGCCTGGTTGTCGGAACAGATTGGCGACATGGAGCTTGCACTTCCTGCATTCCAACTGTTTCGCAGAGACAGAGAAACTGGAAGGGAGTAGGCATAGTAACATTCGTGAAGAATGGCTTGCATGTTTCAGGAAAAGCTTCAGGAAGCAGTACGGCTGACTAAAAAAGCAATGGGTTTTCAAAGCCCTGATATATAAATGGTGTATCGTCCTACCAGAAATGACCATGAAGCTGATGCCAAATTGCTAGATAAGCTCAAGGTATTTTCTACGCGGCCGAATATTTTCATCGTTTGGGGAATTTAATGCACCTAACATTGACTGTAACTCTATCTCCGCCAACTGCAATGAAACAGCGTTTGATCAGCAGCTTCTGTGCACAACTTGCAATTTACTTCTTACGCAACATGTCGTGTTTCCAAAGAAGGTTCGCGAGTGCCCGCAGATGAACTGCCTCTACCTTGTGTTCACTAGGTCGTCTGAGAAAATCGACGTTGTTAATCGTTTTTCTCCTTTAGACAAGAGCAACCATGCGGTTTTCCTATGTGAATAAATATTATTCTCTTTGCCGGCTCGAACGCGTGATCTCTGAGCAAATATTTGGCGTAGGGTTTTCGAACAGATGAAAAATGACCTTTCTCCTATCGACTGAACATCCATATTCACCGACGATATTGACAAGGCTTGGAACAATTCGAAGACGTAGTCCACAACCTCGTTTCTAAACAATGCCCAATAATGCGAAAAAGGCTAACTTACAGACCGCGCTGGTTGACTCCATACTTAGAGAAGGAATAAAACAAAAAGAGGAAACGATGGAAAAGATCCCGCATTGGTAATATGCTGGAGTCCCTCAAAGTTATCAATTTCCAGATAAATCGCGTCAGAGATCGATGGGTCTTCGATAAGGGTCGGCACGACCATGTCATGGTTAATCCTCAAGTTATTTGCAGTTACATACGGCACAGCACGCAATAAAAGGATTTAATCTCACTATTTTGGACTGTCGAGGGCGCGAAAATCTCAGGGGACAAGGATAAGACTTAACGTCTTTCTCAGTTCGTCTGGTCCATCGTGAGAATAAAAACTGAATTTTTCCCACCCACTTGTGAAGACGAGGTAGAATCTACCATGGAAACAGTCCGCTTTATCGAACAAAATCATTCAGGAAGAGTTTCTCAACCTGCAAGTGTCTAACTCTCCAGACCCCGATGCAATCATGGCCAAGCTGTTAAGGGAGCTAGCTTCTGAAATGGCCAAACTGCTAACCTTACTCTTCCAGGCGTCGTTTGCTAATGGTTGTCTACCCTTCGATTGAAAAACCGCAACCATCACTCTGCTTTTCAAGAATGGATTTCGAGTGTCTGCAAATTACAACAGACCGGTGAGCCTTACCTCCATTTGTTGTAAAATCATTAAGAAATAATCAAGAAAGTGTTACTGCAGTTCCTTGTGTAGTATCACCTCTACGATGCCCAACACAGCTTTCGCAGTGGTACGTCTTGTCTTAAGAACCTGCTCTTCTCACGTGAACGCTGGACCAAAGCGTGTGCCAAAGGCAACATGGTGCATGCCATCTACATCGACTTCCAAAAGGCCTTCGACAGCGTTCCTCACCAAGGTCTCCTGCAAAATCTGTGCAGCGTTGGAGCTCATGGAATCTTTCTTGTATGGATCCAGAACCTTTTGACTGGACGGTCTCAACGATTACAAGTCGGACGCCAGCAGTCCTCAGAAGTAAACGTGGGGAGTGGCATCCCACAGGGCTCGGTTTAAGGCCCCACATTTCTTTGTTTTCATTAATGAATGTGTCAGGGACCTTGTCTGTGATAATCTCCTGTTCGCTGGTGACATAAAACTATGAAAAGTTGTTGACAATACGGCAACCGATGACCATCTGCAACTGAATTTGAACAGGCTCGAGGACTGGTTAAAGCGCCGGCTTATGCCATTCAATGTTAGTAAGTGAAATTTTCTTCAAATTAGCCGCTGCGGAATCTCCAGCCCGAGGATTTACTTTCTAAATGGTACACCATTGCAACCAGTCAACATTCAGAAAGACTTGGGTGTCACGCAAGCCAACACGGAACTGCACAAAAGTGGCCACGTCAGCCATGTCTGTATTGCAACTCGTCAGGCGCGCCATTATGGGATTTGACAAAGAAATGTTCTCCAAAATACTTGAAAGCTTCGTGTGACCACACGTAGAATATGCCATACAGGCATGGAGACCTTGGAGTGTCAAGGATAGTACCGTCTTAGAGATGGTCCAGAGGCGGGCGACGAAAATGACTAAAGGCCTGCCAACCTATGAAAACGGGCTATCAACCCTCAACCTTTTTTCCCTTTCCTACAGGCAACTACCAGGGAATCTCATACTAACCTTCACATTATGAATAGCATGGACCGTCGCTTTATTCGCAATGATCTTTTCACTCTGACTACCACGCCCACCTTGCGAGGTCACCATTTAAACCTGCGCAGAGGTAAAGCAAACATCGGTGGACGCAAGTACTTCTTCCGTGACAGAATGTTTGCAGCGTGGAACGCCCTGCCCGCGGATATTGTTCTATCTTTAAGAGCAAACTCCACGCTTATTAACCCCCCTTATAGTTAAATTGTAAGTAACCATTCTACTCACAATAAGTAAGAATAGTCTCTTAAGTGTATTGTGTCGACCAGGTGACGGCTGCTTGTTTTCCAATGTCATTATGGAAACAACTTCTTTTTAATTTTCCTTATGTATTGATGTTTTCCTAGCCACCTTGTGGCCAATAGACAGCTCAAAGGCGTTCGCCTATATTTCCCTTAATACAACTGAACTAAACTAAACCAACTGTACGTCAAACTACTCACTTAAATTTCGATTACGACACTACGTGAGTAAGATAATCTATTATATGCAATTACGCTGCATGGAAGCACACAAATGCGCACCATTAACACCTCAATTAGTATCGTTTTGTGTGCTGCCCAGTTTCTACTTATACATACATAACAGACGAAATCTGCGTGAAGTTAACATTTGGGCAATATCAGGCCATGCATTTGCACAGTAAGGATCAGTTAAGATAGGCTTAAAGTAAATTGAGATAATCCAAATTGCACAATCAAAATATACAAGGCAGTTTTACGGTCTACCGCAAAAAAGGTTATATGTATCTACAAACTTGGTGCATAAGCAACTAAAACTCTTTTGATTTTTCCTAAGGTTCCTGCAGATAAAGACGAAGGAAGTGGACGTTCGCAATTAAAGCACCGCAATTTCGAAAGAGCTAGCTCACAGGAGGTTTTTCATTTTATTAAGCAAATAATAATTGTTCGCCTTTTGTTGATTTCGATTTTTTGTTTGTTAAGGTTAAACACCTGGCCAAACCCTCGTCTGCATAAAACGGACGTCCAACTATAGGTGAAGTCCTTAAATAAATCGCCGATGTTGAGTTTTGGTAAGCAGAACCAAGAGAAGGCATCTATTTGGACGATCGATTGTCACTGCTGCTTGAATGAACCTCTTAAACTCGGCGGACTTCACTGTCATCAAAAATCACAAAGTGATTTTTATAAAATGAAAATCCTTACCTGCAGCTCAAAACTTTGCCTTGTGAAACTTTTTTCTTGGGACGTCTCTATCTGCGAACTTGAGCGATGATGTGTTTTGTCTTTTTCATTTGCATTTCAACTAATGCAGAACGACCGATGTACATCAAACACTAGTAGGGATATTTTTAAACACAAGCCCACATCAGCCATTTGACTTTTGATAAATATTTATGCTGAGTATAATTTAGTAACCTTAGATACTCAGTTAGTTGCAGCAACATGCACTACGTTCTCCTAAAACTTGCGTACGCTTACAAGCGACGTTGTAAAAAAGTGGTGTTTTCTCTTTTGCTCGGAAAACTGTTATTTATAGCCAACTTAATATTGTTTTCAAAAGGCCTTTATATTTCTGTTTTATTGGGTATTGTGGTCAATAAAGTTAGATTATGTTTCGATGGACAAGGAACCTTTTTAAACAATTCGAGAAAATAATGCTCCAAGTTAAACGTGATTCGCTTCGGCCGGCTGCTTCCGTTGACATTTGTGGAAGCAATTCTTGAAACAGTCATTTTTCTGCTCTATGGTTTGTAGATAATAAATTAAAATTTGTGATTTAGTTTCACAAAAATACATTTGTTTTTCTTTTTGTTACTCTTCTTTTTGTCGGAATAGGGGTTGAATAAAGCATTTAGTTTTGTCATTTTCTCTTAATAAAATCACAGGAAAACCTGTAACTTGTAGTGAACCACATCTCCAAAAATGTAGCAACGCTAAAGATGCATCATATTCGTGTGATAGCATTCCTTAACATATAATCGAGTGGCAAGCATTCGACTTGCCGCCACAACTCGAAATCAGGATATATATTTAAGGTGAGATTTATCGAAAAGTGTTATCTGAAACCGTGGTATGCCTATGTTATTTTCTTTATTGGTTTGTGCAAAGATGCATCATAGGCTTCTACAAACAAAATGGGCTCTATTGTCATACATTTTCACACTCTGATTTTTTCAAGAAAACTGTCGTTGCTTACTTAGACATTTTACTATTCAAGGCATGATTTTAGTTTATAGTTATCCGAATTGATATGTTATAAATTGGCCGTTTTTGCGATACATATGCATTGGTTTCTGATCGATTGGGGATTTTCGGTGAATTTATTCGCATTTCTTGTATAACCTTACTTTTAACTACCATATTTTATACTGCATCATCTTACACAGAGATTTATGCACTTCATCTAGACGTCCTGGCTGAATTTAAACAATTATAGACATGATATGAAAACACTGAGAACTGCATACTTTGCCATTGCTTGACTAGAAGACACTATCATGCATTAAATAATATTTGATTCACATCCACACTATTTGCTTCGGCAATCACATTAGGGCCGTGTTTGTTGCTCCGAGGAAGAAGTCAGCAATTTAGCTAACTACTTTATTAATTTCGGAACCAGTTTCAGCGTCAAGAGCTGGAATTTTAAAGCACCTTTGTCATCAAAAACATTAAGTGGGACATTTTTTGTGTTTAGAGGTAAAAGAAGGAATAACTAATCTCTCGCTCTCCCGCCAAAACTACTTTGGGGTTCAGAAGTTATCAGACGCAAATTCTGTTGATCAATGGACATTAAGTAGAATCAATATTTCATGTAAAAAATGGTACGCTCATACGTGGTCCATTAATTTAACAAATTTCGTTTAGTCCTATACGGATTCTTATGTTCTGTACAACACCCCACTAAACACGGTAACGTCTTTTTTAAACGATTGTTCCCTGACTTTCATCAATGTTCGGTCCATTTTCACACCTCTCGAAAATCCTGTTTTCTTCAGAAGCCTACTCCTTGGGGAGAAAGCGGAGGCTTGTTAAAGAACGCATTTTTGTTTTTCGAACTGCAAAGCACAACTATTTGCCTCAAACTAAACTTTCGTGCAGTTCGACTGCATTCCTGCTCCCCATCAAGCATATGTTAATAATTGTATGTGGCGATTATTGGCCACTAGTTAACGGCCTGTCTTCGTACAGAAGAAAGATTTTTTCTTAGACGGGTGTTTTGACATGACAGAAGAAGGGCAGCGCGCACAGTAGGTGGTGAAACTAATTTCCAAATGAAAAATTCCTAAGCTTCTAAAAATGGTGGTGAATATATTAACCGAAAATCATAATAAAACAAAATGGTTTAAGCAACAAATTCAGCCCAGCATATGTTTGCAAGCAGTATCGGGTTTCCTTGACATTGCCTATATGTTAAAAATCAGACAGAGAGAGACCGTAGATGCAAAAATACCCACAAATAGAAGACCTTATGACGCAATTTCTTACATCCAACTGAAAAACTTCTTTTTGATATCTAAGATGCAAATTCAGAGACCGTGTTTGGTATTCTCCGTAAATTGACACGAAATGTAATCTGCTAATGAAATTCTGCCGATGTCCATCAGAACGCTGCGTGCAGTTAAAAATCAACATAATTTATTTTTCTCTGTTATTGAATATCTGACCTTGTCCAATAACACATTGCTTATGCTCTTGGTCAAATTGTCATATGGTAAACGTGTTTGCACTATCAGTTATAAAGAAATGAACTAGCACGTTATCATTAAACTTAATCCTGCGCGTTCTCATTTCGACCAAATCGAAATTTTATTTCTTGAAATACGTTTGTCTCCTTTAATAACTGTGCAAGCTTCGGAGACCAAAAATGCAAATTAAATGTAGAGCCAGTACTGGCATGTGAATTTCTACGTCAGTGAAGATCTTAAGACAAGATCACATTATTTACCATCGTAATTTTTGTTTTCAGTTTTTAACGTGACATTCGACCTCAACATTATTGCTAGTGTATTATGCAATTAGCGAAACAATCATCGAATTCTTTTAACAGTAGTATGGCGGGCAGTGTATTTAGATACTTGCACGTACGAGATTTATTTGGGACACAAAAGGCCTTTCTCTTTAACCCTATTTCAGTCAAAACTTAGGGCAAAATTGATCTTGAGTACAAACAAATGCATCTATTTCTCTGTGACGTAGGCTAAATTCTTATGCTCGCAGGTATTTTGCTTTGAAAAGAGCATTAATGCAAGAAATGAAAATAGTCGTAAGTTCGCTATTTGCGTCTACTTAAAATTATGGGCTGCCAACTACGAAGGATGTTGTAAATTTCAAGAGGCGGTCCAGAGATTCAATTTTAAAAAGTTTGGTTTTAAAATTGGTGGTACTTTGGCTGTAGGGCACGTAAATAGTTCATTTGACGGTATTTTGCTGCCATCGATACTCTGCTACTTTTTCCAATCCTGCTGTGCAACTAACGCCGTGATCCAAGTTATTGAAAACTGATTTCATTATTAACAAGGTCATATTGTGGTAAAATATTGATAATAGTAGTGTGGAAGGTGGATGAAATTAATGCACAGTGACGTTTCTATTCCTTGGACGCTCAAATGCACGAGTTGATGATCGGTAGCACTATTCACATGGGACATTTAAGAATGCTTCTAATTAAGCTAATTATAAAATGGATGCAACATTTGACTCTTCCTCTGCAAAAACTCACAAAGGCTATTTTAGAAATAGGCAACTGATCATAAAACGTTTTTCTGCTGTGATTGGTGTTTTTAGCCGGCCTTTGCTTTGGAGAGCCAGTTCGCTGTCAGAAATTAACGTCTCTTGGAGAATCTTACGAAGAGATTTCCGGTTGCCACATAGGGAAGGGGGAGATTCTCACGGAAATAGGTTTTAGCAAATGCATTTTCCGTAACTTTTGATGTCCTTCGACCTAAATAGCCATCGTTGTGATCGAAAGAGATGTCTGGCAGACAAGAGCCGTCATTTTTAGGTGTAACGCTCATGACTAAAATGAAGTTGTGTTAGACAGCAGTTATCCATTCCGCCTGCATCTCACGAAACATTTGCACCCGTGTCTACCTTTTTGATCTGAATTTGCATAAAAACAGTTTTACCCTTATCAAGAGCAAGTGATGCAAGGGCATAAATACTTGCGCTCTCCGCTCAAGCGGAACATTCGACGGAGGACTGATGTTCTTTTATTTTGTATATTTTCCTTTATTTCTTCCGTTTAAATAGAACCAGCAAAGTTTCCCTTTACGACCGCATTCACCTGACCAATTTTGGAATATATTTTACAGTGAACGGTAGATGTTGTGGGCAATTTTGACTATCACCTTTACCAGCAAAGCAATTCGAGTATCCGATCTGTTAAAATAATGTATTATAGAGTGACTTTATATTGTTGGATGAACGCGGACCAATCGGTTACGAGACTCAAATGCTCCACTCTGCCTTCATGCTCACCCTTGAACCCCGCTTGCAACTGAGCATTGCTGGCGAAGACAATGGGAACTGGAATAGCCATTTCTGAAACATGTCTCAAAATAATAAAACATTCCCATGGCCCGCTTCCTAAGTATGAATAAGTAAAAAGCGATCCATGTGTAAATTATCTTACTATTTGTGTAGATGCTAATTCACAAGCTGGTATTTTCCCTCTATTATTCGTTTTTCAAACACAGGGTTTCACAGTTAAACAAATAAGAACTATCGAATGCGAAAGTCCTCCTAAGTGCCTGGAGCCATCACGATTTTCAGCAGGCTTAAAACTTGATTTTTAATGTTTCAACTTCAGAATATTTGAACTTAATTTGCTCACCATAGCCGAATCCATTCAACTGGATGAAATTTAGTTGTTAATTGCACAGCACAGGCTGGCAGAAGTTGACCTTTCTTCCTGGAGCAGATCCTGTCATACGACATAAATATAGGATTTGTGCACTGTGGTAGATAGGTGTCGTGTGAGGGAGAAGAACTCGGATTTACCGATCAAAACGAAACGTTTTCACTAGGTCGGGGTTCGAGAGGTACCGTTTACAAAGTATCAAATTCACCCCGTCACGTCCTTGTGAATCCTCAACAGCTACGCATCCTCCGTTTTTGGTGTTTTTACTGCAAGTGCTTGGGGTCTAATTGAGGAAACGGGCCATATCTTACGGCCTTTCAAGCATAAAATTTATTACTCAGAGCTACATAAACGAAATTAGGGTGGGCATGGCTTACTAAACGCTAACTTACAAATCAAAACCAGTTCGGCTCTGTAAGACTGCGCTCCAAACTTTTTAGGGTGCCGAAGTAGACACGAGAACTCCAAGGTCATAATAATAAAATGCCTACGCGCAAAACAGGTAACTGTTTCTATAGTTAATTTGCTTATCATACGTTATAGTGTTTTCAAATATTCTGCTCAACTAAATGTATGTCCTACATTGGTTGTTGAGCAGCTGACATATGTGAGCAGCTGTTCACTGATAACTGTTGACGGCTGACAACTAGCGTCCACTTCCAGCCGATTTCCAGTGTACTTATTTAAATTATTTCAATGCTTTTTGTTAGTGTCCGTTTAACTAACGCAGCTGGCGTCCCAGAAAACTATTAACAGTCTTTAAATTCTCAAAACAATCCTCACACGCAAAGTATATTCTTCATTCAAATTTAAGTCCTTTACTCCTAAAAAACTAACAATTATATGATTTGCTGAATTAGCGTTTCGAAAGTTTTTCAGACCGAGTAAGTTTTCATTTGCATAATTAGTCGTGCCCTTCAGCTAGGGAGCAATAAACTGGTAAAGAGCCTTGTGCAACATTGACATCCTGTCACCTGCATCGAAATTTCACGAATTCACTTTCTGGTATACAAATGCTGCAGTACCGTGGCAAACAGTCAGCCACAGTGTGTTAAGTTTAAATTTTTCACCACACATCCGCGAATTTAAGTTTGGAGGTGCGAGTGACGCACTCTGACTTCTTAAACAGTAACAGACTTATCTGCTCAACAGGTTGTGGGTTTAAGCCTCGGGTGGGGCACCATCTGGGGTTGCGTATTATTACCTGAGAACAGCTAAGGAGCCAGAAATGGTCATTCTAGTCTCCCTTGTCTTTTTCGGCTTTGGGAATCTGCCTTTAAGACTACAACTAGCTGCTGTGTGGCCACTAGTGGGGCTCGAAACGATGCCCCAAGGTAGAACGGCAGAAGTGAGTTGAGTTAACGATGTTTGAGCGTCCATCAATGAACGCACGTATCTTACGCGGCATGCCAGGCGTTCAAATACATGCGGTCATGGAATGCTATCCAACATTTCAAACACTATCTTGCTCAATGCGGTTTCCATTTGCTCAATAAGTACAGAATATCGGCTGTGTAACAAAAGTCGCCATGCAGCCATAACAATGTAAACCTCCTGATATTTAGGTTGAATTTTTTGTTTAAATTACCTGTAAGGCACCCCGAGAGGACATGAACATAGGAACTATCCAACATTTATTACAGATGGCTTTGAACTAAATTTAAGAAAGGGCAAATGTTTCTGGGTCCTAACCCTAAAACAAACCCTGGCCAAACCTTTAACCGCATCCTTAAACCTAATTCCTATCTTAATTTTCCTTTAATTTTGCTCAAAGCTAAACAGAGTACGGACGATTAGCTACTCAAGTCTTGTCGAGGGGTATGTAGGTAATCTATACCGAACTCTCCAGACAAATTTCTGAAATAATTTGGTGCAGAAATAACGCGACAGTGTCTGACGGTCAGACGTTTATGAAGCCCTTTCAGGTGGAATCTATTTAAGGCAAAGTTAATGGCTAATTCTGAAAGCTACCAAGGCGGGGTATGTGGTGGAAGAATGTAGGAACACTTTTATTAGAGAAATTACGTAATGCTGCCGACGTTTTCTCATGTATTCATGTGAGCGAAGTCCACAGCATTTTCATGTCACTCTTGCGTTCATCACCGATAATCACATTTGATGCTATGATGGCTTGCTCCTCGCGTCAGTTTGTTCTTACCTACTCTATTTGATAATTATTGTGTCCCTGCATGGAGCTCAGCGCTGCATATGGTGGTGAGAGGTCGTTTTAAAGTCTCACCACAACCCATTCTTCTTGCGGCTCACGACTTATCATCCCTCAAAAGAATTATACCTTGATCGGATTTATAGGTGTGTTCGAGTCCCGTCATATGAACCGCAACCTCAAAACTACTGTCATTTATCCTCAATGGCTGTCACTTGTTCGCTCATCTGCATCTTAATTAATCGTTCAGTTTCTCAGAAGTATTATCTTGTTCAAAACTCCATCTCAGTTCTACGTGCAACCCCAAATCAAACTTTATGAGAATAAGTTGACGGGTTCCGAGACGTTCTTGAGCAATGGGAGAGCTTGACAAAGTTTCGAGGCCTATGCGATTTGTCTTTTTGCCTTTTATGAGATCGAGTGAGAAATCAAAACGGTGGGCAAACAAAACACTTTTCTTAGCGTACTCAATTCCTTTTTAAGCTATTTAATGGAACTAGCTTTTTTGCATTATAGTGGGCAATAGAATCTGTTTAAAGGGAATTGGAGAGGAAAATTAGCACATAATACCAGAATGCTAGTTGAATGGATTAAGCTTTAGCTTCGAATGACCTAAACGGACAGTTATCCGGGATGTCTAGCGCAATGGCTTTGTTTAATTCATATCAGTGAAGACTAACAGTTCAGCCATTTAAGGAACATTCTCCAAAAACGAATTGTCTGATAAGGCTAGGGAAATTATTTTCGGGATGAATCTTATTAATTTTTTCTGAGATTAGTGACAACTTACAAAATGAAACCTCTATAAATTTTAAACAGTTTTACCAAACCTATAAGAATACAGATACTCCGAAAGGCCGTTTGTGACTCAAAATATTCGTCAATCGGCATTCAACGTTTTTTATATGGCAGTAAACTGTAATCCACCTTTCATTTGTAAGTAAGCATGATTGTAAATCAGTACACAGGTTTGCTTATTCACTCATAGAAAGCGAGCTTGTGACCTGTTCGGTCGTATATTTCAAAGTTCATAACTTGAAAGTTCGTTAACAGGGAGTGTCTCTATAGCATTTTCTGTACGAGGAAAGTGAAATGTAACTTCAAAATGACAAAGCGGTGGTTTTTCAATGATTTTTCAAAATTATAATGTAGATTTTAGATCCACTGGAGATTAAAAATCTAATTTACCTTTAACATTTGTTTATTTACTTAATGCATATCTTTGAGAAACAGCAGTTATCGTGCTGTCTGCAGTAAAATCCCTCATTCGAAGACTGTCCGGACTATAAACCCATTTGTTAAATACTTGTGCTGTCAAGTATTAGACAAAGTGTTGATTCAGACCACATTGAGACATTTATGGTCTGTATGCTCGTAGACCTGGCTTTTCGTTTTAGAAACAAACATTTATACAGTAAATCGTGGGAATCAGCATTGCTCGATTCGAATGGTTAGGTAGCAGCCCAAAACGTCGGAACGCAAACGGTTCAGAAAAACCTTTTATCTTTACCAATTTAATGCCACCAAAAATTCCTAGAAGTCAATCCTAACTCTTCACGCTCGAAAATCTCACGTTACTTACCGCTTCATCTTATCAACCTTTCATGAGCGAGAATCAACCAATCACTGCTAAAATAGGTGGAAACACCCAAAGAAGTAGTTAAAACGTGCATTTTGCTGTAGCAGGTTCTTTTAAAAAAAATTAAACCTCTGCTATCAAAGCGCGCTCTTCTTTGCAGAACACTTGTCAGGAAAAAACGCATGGCTGTTCATCTGAAGAAAAGAAAATGCACCTAAGGCATTTTGACAAAAGCTCGCTTAGCTTATCATTTTAACCAAAGCTGGTTGAAAGCTGTTCTTTAAAAAAATGACTGCAAACACTTCCGGACTCACCAAATGCGTATGAAAGACTTAGTTTTTCATAGGCAGTTTAAGCGGGAAGTAGGACCAGCAAAGGACAACATAATAACGCTGATCTTTGAATAACAAAATTGATCGTTGTAAGAGATCTGTACTTAGTTATTAGGCATCAGTATATGGCACTCAAATTTTCATAATTCCTTGAGGTTTAACGGCATTGGTTTCTTAAATTATAACTGACAAAAGTGTAATTCCTGCTCCACAAATTAATTATTATCAGAAGGAATGATTTGTTTCACGCGTGCAGTATCATTCTTGTTAGCTTAGAATTCTACAATGATTTCTGCCCCTGTCAAGAAATTACATACTTTGGAAAACAAATTGCTCAAAGATGTTAACGTTTACAGTAGCAGGTCTCGATGGCCAATATTGACACTCGGCCTTCGTTAAGCCAATTTATCCAAATCATTTTAAACATTATGCAGTTATTCCTCTGCAAATGGAAAAGTTAACTTAAATATGCATATTGACCTTCGAACTGAGCCCATGCAGTTTAAGAAGCTTAAATTTCGAGACAAGGCTATCTACCAGTAGGCACCCGATGAACGCTGGTTGGCTCACTGATGAGAAAAAGCCCTCGCAGCTCTATCATGCAACTGCCAAATTTTGGGTTGTCCTCTTTTTAATATGGAATTTTTGTGAGTTGATCCATGAACTTTGCGATAAATCCGCATTTTTACCAGCCTGATTTTATAAATATTCGTAGCCAGTTTTATAAATTTATTCACATAAGTTCTTGGTTAGATTTCAATCATTTTTCTGCACTTGTCAGTAGATTTGCTTCTGATACGTTTTCCGCACTCAAGCAATGATCTTTCTGACAGCATGCAAAAGGGAGTTCACTTTTAGCTTGTGGCTGTTATTTTAAATCCTACTCCTCTATTAGACGTCCTGTTTTCCATACCTTCGTGCTCAAACTTCCCTGCAGTTTTTGGCTTGGAATGTTCACGTTTAGCCGCCAAAGTTAGCACTTTGTCCACGGCAAGTTGGAAACATTTTATTGGTCAGCAAAAAATACCACTTGCAATTTATTTTATTTGATTTTAATAGTTTTTTGGAAGCAGTAAGTTCTTCATTATCCTTTTAATTTAATTCCAACCTCAAATGGGACGAACATGAAGCACTAAAATCTGATATTTTCGGAATTGGACGTTGTCCTAAACTAAAAGCGCTATATTTTTTAAGAGGAGGTTGCTGTGAGGTAAGTTTCAATTCGTGCCACTGCGCAACAAAAATTTTACGAAGGAAGAAAACTAGGATTCAGACTGATAGCGAGGATCATATGAAATACTGATATATACAATAGTTATGCTATCTCCGGAAAAGTTATCTGAAATTTATAAATGTGCTTAGCAGAAGTTTTGGATAATTAATTATAACGCCTATTTCCCTTATATACTTCAGTCATGTCAGGATGTCGGTTTTAAATGACAATTCTTTTCAGCTGGCTTCATTAATTATTTTCTCTAAAAATGACTTCTTAATTAGTATGCATTTTATGTAGTTCAAATACCCTGATAAATTCAATTATATTTTTAGAGAAAATGTGCATAAAGTGATGCTTTTTTATACTCCTATTTTAGCACCCAGTAACCCACGTGAACCGAAACCAATTCGTAGTGCTGGTGACAGAAAGCTGAATACCAGGGAGATTTGGATAAGGGTTAACTTTTGAGGTTAGGTTTAATAGTATGGTTATGGATACGTCATGACCTAGGATTCGGCTTAATACATGGACAAAGCCTTATGTTCGCCCTTTGGTTAGAATATAATGATATATGCACTTCTTCAAAATAAGCTTAGCTCCTTGTATTGTTGGTGGTTCCTCTTCTGGTATCATGCCTTATCTTTTGAAATAAAATTTTACTTAGCAGAACATGTTCCTCACGAGCATTTAGCCACACGGTCCACAGCTAATCGAATTTCGTGCTTAGTCTCAAACACTCAAAAGTCACACAAGCAAAACACACAGTTAATAAGCATTACCATGTTAAAATCGGTGAGACCGTGAACATACTCCTCCCTCAAGAGTCAGATTAAAACTAAATTCATGACAATGTAAAAGAAGCGTATAAAATGCATAATAGCACTTGAAAGTTTGATTGTCCTTTCAGACTAGGGAAACCATGTCTTGGATGCACGGAAGTTGACTTGTGTGCATAAGACATATGACCTAAATCATACAATGTGTGACCGAAATTTTTGTGAATAGGTCAGCATCCGTTTGGTCTTTTCATTTTAGTACGTTGAGTAGATTTTATGCTCAAAAAGCCTTTTCTAAAGAAAACTGCATACTAAATTTTATATATTGAAGGGAATCAGGCAGGATTTGGGCGCACTTAGAGAATGCAGGATATTCAGAAGAAACCCTATTGCTTTTGTGCGTAGTGCAATAAAAAAACCATTAATATAAGAAGGAAAAATTTCAAATATATATCTTCTGTAACCGGGAAATATGATTCTACTTCAATAAAAATCAGATGAAGGCATGGTTTTAATTAATAAAAGATTAATTTAGCTTTAAAAATTATGGTATGAACATTTCTGACGTTTGTTTCTACCAAATGCCGTAATAAGCATCCTAATCAGTATTTTGCTTTACATACCCGAACATAGGGACCATAAAACAAAATACGTACAAGAAATTGTGGAGATGCATGCCTTAATCTACGTGCATTAAAGCATGCAATAAAACTTTTTGCATAATTTAGTTTGCGCTCATCTGGGATTTAGAAACGCACTGGGCTGAAGGTAAGCATTTTTAAAAATCTTCTTATATATTCGGTCACACTTTGTGTAATTGCAATCTTTTAACGGAGCATTTAAGTAAACAGTTGAAGCCAAAATCGCTTCAGTATAAATAAAAAGGTGAGATTTTTCTTTTTCGGCAGAAAAAATATCAGCAATTTTGTGGGAAGTCAAATAACGGTCAAACATCCACATCTTTATCTTGTCGTAACACTGGAAATCGTACAATGTGCAAATATTCGTCAGCTTAATATCAACTTTAAGTGCTTTATAATGAGGTATCATATTATAGACGGTTTTTAATTAAACTTGGGCATATTAATTTTCCAACATTTGTTGTTAACGTTCTTTTTTATCTGCGATGAGTTTCTGTGTTTGGATGAATGTAAAAATATGACGTGAATATCATCTTCATTAGAAAGAATATCCGAAAATTCACTGCTATAGTTAATAGGTTAACGTGATCTCATATTTCTAAGGTTATGATAAACATAAAGGCGGAATCTAAATTTATGGCCAATGAATTGAAAACCCTGAAAATCGAGGATGAGCAGACACAAATTGGAACCTAATATCGAAAAAGTCAATATATAAATTTGACAAAAGAACATATTTCTTAATATAGAAAAAATGTATATTTACGAGTTCAACTAGGAATTCCGTTTAACTTTATTATTCATAATCACGGCAACCTAGCCCGTTTTCGTAATATGCCGCCTTTTAAATAGAAGTTGGTTTTTGTAAGAGAAGTGATATTCTTTTTACTATTTCCGTTAAACTCACATGCAACCAAGTATCAAACATTTGAAATTTTTGGTGCTTTTCATAAGATCGGTCGCACACTCGACATTATTTTCTAGTGCTAGTGTTTTGCTCTTCCAGCTAGACCTGGTCTCCTGACAAGGTCGAAAACACCGTGAAAGGGATCGGGTGCAGTGGTTGACAGAGTTAAGCACTCCGTCTACGCGTACTACACACGACCTGACCTCCTACCTAGTAAGCTAAATTTTTACAGAAGAGGGGTGAAGCTTGCATTTAGATAAACTTCCAACGTATCGTTGTAAATAAACTTTCTCTACGCTACTGTCTGTGTGAATGCTGAGCACGGACAAGTGAAAGCTTTTTTCAGTCAAAGAAGGCTATTTTTTCTTGTATTGATTTACAAGATTATTATTCTATGACGCACGCCACATACCGTAAGGGCAAGAGTTTACTGTTGAAAGTTGTAGGTTAAATTTGAGAAACAGTGTTGCTTTTCATATGTGCTTTCACTTTATTCTATGCAGTAAATGGAGGAAAAAGCATGCCATTGTTACATTTCTGCCGATAAATTTACTATAACTACCGTATTATCTTGCAATTTTCATCAGGTATTTAACCTTTTATCGACCAACCAAGAAGGTTCTCAACTGTCAGCAACTTCACAACTGCATGCATTATAAATCTGGAGAGAAAATACAACCAAATATGTCCACTGGCCGCAGCGCTGTTATAATATTCATTCCTGATTTTTTCTATCTGCATAGCTGTTAACAACGTGGGAGGCATTTAAAATAGCAGACTTTTTTAAAAGGCGTCTTCGTAGGTCATGAATTAAATATTGCAAAAGTCCATTTGGAAAACACGTGTTTTCAGTAATTTATAATTAGACCTAAACAGTTATATAGAGAATGAAAATATAAGTGTGAATAGACAGCGAACCAGCGCGTATTCTTCACGATTTTTCCTTCTTCCACTTTGGTGGTAAAGACCGACTCCCATTCAATGCCACGTCGGTGTGGATCTAATCCTATCTTTTGCTGCTGTTGAGCGAGATAAATTGGCCTGGAAAAGAGGCTACGCAAACACATACCCGCCTGACTATATAAAGTGGAAAATACATCGATTTCGAGTTATATTCTAGCTTTTTAAGCCAATCATAATCTTCGAGTCGATCCCAAAGAAGCCTTTCAAGTTGTCCACCAGACACCAGTCAATTTCTCTAAAGGCGCTAGCAACAACCGAGGCAGTGGCTATATGGCTAGCGAAACCAGCGCTGTGCTGTCAGTAGACGCTAATTCAGGCGCTCTCTCTTCCGTGGCCTCTGCCAAATCCAGGCGGTGACCACATGCCGACCTCACCAAGCAGGCGGCGTGAGAACAAGAATCCTTAACCATAAAGCATTTATAAACCCTGTTAAAATCTCATATTTTCTCTCTCTCTCTCTATGTAACTGTATAGGCATGATGATAAGCTGCTGAAAACACGGGCTTGTCGAATCGAATATTCAAATCCCAAGATAATCCAAGCAAGACAAAATGTCTGCTTGAATGTGATATTTTCTGCCAGCCTTCAACGACCAAATTCGGTACAAAGTTACTATTAATGCAGTAATTATTTTTTCCAGTGTTTTCCTATGCCCGCATAAAGTCAAAATTTTGTGTTTAGTTAAAGTTTACATGACATATCTCTCTTATTGTGCTCCGTGGTAAGATCCTACTTCACCTGGTGTTAGGCTCGAAGAAAGGCCTCAGTTGGTACATCAGGTGCGTTATATATGAAAACGGGTTCGGAGTTTTCAGCAAATGCCAGAACGGGGTCCAGGTGATTAAACCCTGTTTTCATGGTCCCCGTGTTGAGCTGCTGGGATCATCTGACTGACAAGCTAAACTTTGATCTCATTTGAGCCTAGTCCAACTCGCTCGTACATGAAATGAGACATACTGAACCTTGCTACTTAAAAATTGTAATAAAATATCTGATAATCAAGTCACCTGGGGACTATTTTGCCATGAGATTCTCGCTGAGTAGAATCATTGTTCTTGGTTTAAATATTCGAATTTAAACATTTTTGTTCAATGCTCAATCTTGTTCTATAATAGAACAGCAATTTTATTCAAGATATTTGTCTCACTCGTTAAAACAGCATCGGCCATACTTGTTATAAACCACAGTATATCAGTTCATATGGAAAACCCTGCTTTTTAGTTTTTTTCAAAGGCTAGGTTTCGCCAAAAAATATAATTACTTTTAGATGAGTATACTAGTGCTGCTCAAATAAAACACATTTTAACTTAAATTTACAGCAATATTTGCCGGTAAATTAAAGAGAAATATCAAAACCCTAAAATAAATGTCTGTTGAATGAATAAACGGTTGGACATTTAAAACTTCAAAGGCCTATATATGGGATATATGTGTATGTAGCATAGTAGTGATTAGCTAAAAATCAATCTGCCCATTTTTTCAAAACTTAACAAAATTAAGGTAGGTATAAGTTATGCATTTGCGATCATTCACGAAGGCTTAATTCATTCAGTAGAAGTTGTTGGAAGAAATTTAAAACCATGATTATTAAAATCAGAGTCGTAGTAATACATTTAGACATCAGTTTATTTTCTTAAACAGATTTTAAATAATTATACCATCATTTTAAATCATAGATTTAAGTAGCTTTTTTACAGGTAAGTATAAACAAAATGCGAAGAACAGGGTTGACTTATCTAAGATGCACTACACCGACCAAGCAGGCACAAAACGATTCTACTGATTAAATATGCATGCAGACATGATCTATAATTTCCCTCGGAGAGTCTGTTTTTGGTTTTTTCCCAATATCACAGAAATTTTAGGATTTCTTTGGGTAATGCTAATATAGTAAGTGGCCCGGTCCATCAAGTAAGTTAACCCACAGTGGATCCTTGGAATTTAAAAATCCTTTTGATGTATTGTCCTAAGTTTGTCAAAATAGCAACGACTCCGATAATTAGAGATAATGCCTGGCGAACAGGACCGTGGAAACATTCTGGAGGAAGGCTCCTTCTAATCTGTTCTCGCACTCATCCAGAAAGCAAAAATATGTCCTTAGAAACATGAGTCGCCAAAAAATATTAGCTAATCTACTCATTTTCATGATAATTGCTCACTGAAAAATTAATCAGGAACTTCTTAAATACTGCTAAGTGCAATACGAAATATAAAGGAAGGTCAGAGTAAGATACTTTCGTGAGACTTTTTTTTATTAACGGAGGTTCAAACAATCACGCCACAAGTAGTCAAGGGGGTGAAGTTACTCAAAGCGTTTAGGTTGATCACTTTAAATAAGTATTTGTTAACAGTTCCGCAACACTGTACGAGAGAGAGAGAGGAATACGCTTTATTTTGAAAATAACAGTCAAAGTTTTCAGCAAAAAATGGCTGCATTCACTAAGACTATAGCATAAATTAACAGATTATGCAAAAAGCAAAATTTCAAAACTGAATATTTATTTGTGGGACAATTCTTATTTCACTTTCTAAATTTCTATCTCGTTAAATGTAAGGTAGCGCACTAGAATGCCAATATGCCGATGTACGATGACAAGCGATATGACGAAAGCCTCGGCGCATGGGACAGGAAGACTTCACGGCCATTAGGTCAGAGTAAAGGGGATGGAACTCATCCTCAAGAATTTGAACAGAAAATTACTTGAGCAACGTGAAATTTCGTTCTAGTATCGTAAATACTAAAACAATATAAGAAAAACTGGCAACAGAAGAGGCTATGTGGAGCATTCGTTTGATAAATCAGCAAATCTTTTTTTAAGTTAATCTCGAAAAATAACAGAAGAACAATAAATAATGATGGGAAGAATAGAAGCATCTATAAATCGCAAGATAATGGATTGAAGTGTGTGATGAGAACGTAAACGATCAATGTAAAATAAGTTTACTAATTTCAGTGAGAACAGTATGAACAGGAAGGGAGAATGGAATGCTGGATATAAGAGTAACGTCAAGATGCCGGAAGAAAGGTACCTCACTGGAAAGGACATCCAAGGACTCAGGACAAGGAGAGGGACGCAGTATACAAATTCACTGGACAGATTTTTGATTGGTTCGTAGAAGACCATTTACTGGCGACCGCGCTGAGGCATGTTCTAGATCATCCATCAGAGACTGGAGATGTGCCTGCTTTTTCTAAGGATAGCTAACAACCATATTGTCAGCATATGTTTTATAAAGATAGTCGTGTGGTGATCTCAACTTGTCATTGCAGAGGGAGAAGAGGTGAGATGGTTTCTTGAAAAAGTTCATAGTTTTGGGAAGAACCGTAGCCTTAGGGGCGCTGGATCGTACGAACTGACTGCAGGATCAAAATACTACTTACGGCGCCACTCCAGGACTCTTTTTTGCTTCTCATTTAATTGGCTTCAGTATCTCTGAGATGGTCTTAGTCTCTTCCTTACAGAATAGGCTCACGTGTATTTTATAAGGACAAGCTTTAAGTTTAGGGTAACGTTTAATTTAACGGTTAAGGTTAGGGTTAAGATTAGAGCTTCATTTAAGTATAATGCTAGGTCTAATTTTAGCATCAGGACAGGAGTAAGTTTACTCTTCCCGAGGTTATGCGCAAGGTCACCTTCATGGCTTGGGTTGAATGCTCCTATTCCCATAGGAGTGCGCTAACCAATCCGGTTACGGGATATGCTTATCCCGTTGTGTGGTGGAGCTAAATCTAGGGCTCTCAAAGACGGTCGCAAAGTGATCGCGAATATGTCCATAAATTATTACCGACAAGGCGGTTGAATGGGGTGGCAACTTCTAGCTTCTAAGCCATTATCAGATGCAGTTCGTGTATAAATGGAAAACAGTTTATAAATTTCTGCATTTTCGCTAACTTAGGGCAGCTAACGACTTCTCTTTCATGACGCTTTCCGTATGAGTGACTATAGCATCTGCGTGATATTGGATATTGTCAGCTGCCTGCTCGCTCGCTCGCTGCCTGTCCACCTCGATTGCAGCGATGACAGCGTCAGACAGGAAAGGATTTTGGTTTCGCTTCAAGCGTGTGAGGATAAAAGGTGCGGTAATAGACGAGATGACGACTTGTTTGGCCTCGTAGGACGCATTTATGGGGATTTCTGTAGACCTTCCTTTTGCGTCCTTCAGAAGTCACTCCCAATTGGGAACCTCGGGATGAATGAAAGTAAGTTTGCCTTTTTCTGTCAGCGCAGAAACCTTTTCCTGTCAGAGCCTTTCCATGGCATTTAAAGGGCCTGGTTTTCACCTATAGCGTCGGTACATCTTCCCCACATTCTGTGTTTCCCTTCTTTCTCTTTCTCTCTCTGGTTTAACACAGCGATCCATCAAAAATCGGGTCATTTATGGGAATTTTATTGTGGACGGCCTTACCTTCAGACGGCTATGGGGGATTTTTCATGTGGCGGTCTTTGACTGAGGACAGCCCATTTGTCTGAAATTGCACTGGAAACTTAAAAGTCACTGGAGTCAGCTAATCTCCTAAAAGAGCGGCAGTTTTAAAGATTTACCAGGAACCAGCCGAAGACTAAAGCTGGAAAGGGTCGTTTTATGACGAGAGCTACTGCAGGCCAAGTTCTCTGACACGAAGTACATACAAATATATATAAACCCCTCCCCGTCATGCTGCAATTGCCAGATGGCATGGTTCAGTTTCCAGCCCAGGACTCACACCGCCACTGGAATGCAAAACCACTGTGAATGTAGGCGAATACTCGCATTCCAAGTGTAGAGATCAAGAAGGTTGAATGGTCATCAGAACCATTTCTTTATTACTCTGAGCATTTTAACTTGTACAGGAGTTCATGGGCAGATATAAAACCGACAAGTTGTTGTGTCCACATCTACGAAACGGTTCAGGTGTTTAACTTCACAACCACGAAGGTAATCACACACGCCAGAAGTAAGTCAAGCCGCGAATTGCCTGAAGCCTGGGCCGCCAATGAGATCTCAATCAATCAATTTATCGTTCTGGCGCCGTCATACAAAGCCCTGCACAGTCCTATCCGAACAGCAGTGGCTGATTTTGATTGGCTCCTAACCCCTCTACCTGATTTTGATTGGCTTCTACCCCCTGCTTGCTTGTTGCTTTTTCAGTTGCCACTTTTATCTCTGACGAAGGACTCCTGTATGAGTTGAAAACTGCGAAGAGTACATAAACGGTTCCGGTGAACGAACGGACTCCTTCTTCCCTATTTCTATATACACCTGGTATTCCGGCTGTAACCGAGGCATATTTGCGCAAGTGACTTGAAATGTTCACTAAGAGTATGTTTGCCGTTCGTTATTAAATTACGCTTCACCTTCATGCCACTAAGTGTTTTTAGGTTACTTATTTCTGCCAAAGTATTTGCTCGTTGAGTGATAGTCACTTCCTGGTGTGGGACAGACGCCTATGGTTTGATCGACTTTTGTTGAAACGTTGGATTTGTTTTCCTAATTCGGCTTCGGATATGCAGCCTGCCTGCGAAAAAGACCTGTTATGTACATTTTGCGTGTGTTTTGACATAAACTAATGAATTTGCTCGAACCTTGTCACATGTTTTTATCAAATTTTCATCAATTCAACTCTCAATATAGCAAAATGAGAATAACGACAGGACCATAAGACAACGTTTGCATGTTTAAGAGCTACTAGCAGTGAAACTAAGGGTCGAAATAGACTTTTACCCACCATTAAGAGACTGGGTAACAACTCAGCATGGTGCATTGCGTCCCCGAACTAGATATGGAGGATGTGTTTGGTTGACGGATGCCCTGTGGAGATGGCAGGGTGCGTCCGTACGCCAAAACTTTCGCCTCTGTCCTATGTCTCTCACAGGCATCAGAATAATGACTTCCTTCTCCGAGGTCATCAGAACCACTGAATCGGTTCCAACTTAATGCACGCAGTCTGGTGTCATTTTTCAACTCACTGACTGTTGTGACCTCCCCTGTGGCTGAGCGGTATAGCACCTAACATGGTTTGCTGGGAATCAAGGGGTAGGTGCACTTGGTGTTCAGATTGAAACACGTGGGTTATCATAGGAGTGATACTACTGTAAACACGGTCATCACATTGTGCGGATAGAGACGAGTATGAGGGTACTAGGAGCTTGTTGCAGAAATGGAGAAAAGACACGCGATCGCTGGAAGAACACTTGTAACTGTGCTGTTTAACAGCCTGAATAGAGCCCTGCAGCGAAGGCAGAGTCTCTTGCCCTTTACAAAAATCCTTAAACAACAAGACTGTTAAAAATTGGGTAAAATTAATTATTCAAATCTACCCCAAAGACACTTATTCATTAGAGAAGTGAGTGTAGTGAAGCCTTGTCCTTGCCGTTGTGGCCGCCGAGATATTTCACAATCAGATGACATGAATTATTCAACTGTAGCTGCACTTTCATGGCCTGAAAGTTCGATTTATACAAGTTTTGTTCCAGCGATCGCGTGTCCTTTCTCCATTTTTGCAACAAGATCCTAGAACCCTCATACTCGTCTCTATCCGCACAATGTGATGACTGTGTTTATCACTCCTATGATAACCCAAGTGTGTCTGTCTAAAGGTTACTTATTCCACTCACCTTTCAAACGCCAAAACCTTGGCCTCAAAAGTGACAGACCTTTCTCCTTTGTTCTTCGGAAAAACAACATGAATTGAGGTGGAAGATTTAAAAAAATTGTATTTTACTAAGACGAATGTAAAGAAGAACTTCTCTTTCAGCTTTTTCCTGCGTTTCTGATTTGATTCTCTCGGTTCCTGGTTCCCTTCTCTTCGACAAGGGAAAAACCCTGCTTTTTCTATGACACTTCTCTGCGCTCTTTCATGCTGATAGGTAATCACTTGGCACAAATGCACAGTGCTCATCATGAATCCATGTAACTGTTGATATCCTCGAGTGGTGCACCACGGGTTGGGTATGACTGACTGACGATGGCTAAACAGCCAGGAATTGCCATTCCAATCTCTCTTGTCTTTTCCGGCCACATTCATCTGCCTATTCTACTACTAACCACAATGCGCCTGCTGGCGGGGCTCGAGAGTGAGCCTAAACGCAAATCGGGACGAGTGAGTTTCGTAAGTGATCGGTGAGCGTTCATCAACGAATGCAGTCAGTATTCCCTTTCTAAACCGTTAATACAACGAACCTGTGGCTCAAAGATTAGAGCGTTGGACTTCTGATCAACGGGTCACGGGTTCGATCCTCGGGTGGCGGACGACGGCTAATAGTCCAGAATTGGCCATTCCAGTCTCCCTTGTCCTTGCCAACAATCTTCATCTGCAAAGTAATCTCTTGCCACAAATGACTAGCTCTCATCATTACTACATGTCACTTTTGGTAGCTATTCCATGAGTAGCATTTTCAGAAGGTGGTGACATGTGCGCACGTGCATGTAGACGCGAGAGGTTCAGAGTTCAACATGTGCACGGCATTGGGTCACGAAAAGTGCTCCCTTCCCAGGCCGGAGTTCGGGTGATAAAATCCGAACGGAGGAAGAATAGTTAAAGTGAGTGAATGAGGTACGCACCAACGGTGAGGTTATAGGCAGCGTGGGCGCTACAGCTTGCAGGAAGGAGCCAGTTTGAGAGCGTGACTGGAGAAAGCCGCTGGTTGGGTTGCTGAGTTGCATGTCAACGGCAAATCTGTATACTGTGTCTGTATTTGATGGGTTGAGTGATGAGATACCGCTGGGAGTAGAAGTAAGTTAACAGATATTGAGAAGGAGGTCCGGGTGCTGGCACTGATGGAGGGGCTGATCGACTGGATCGGAAACGAAACTATGGCCAGGACGCGATGAGCTGAGAGTGGTTGATGACCTCCATCTCGCTTTAAAACAGGGTTTTGGTAACTGAATTCTCCATATCTTGGTCATATCAAATGACACAGGAAAACTTCAATTGTAGTCAAGAGATAATACTTTTGATGATAAAGGTTAGCCACATTTAGCAGTTGCGTATTCGATCCTGTCGCGGTCTCCAATATTGTAGCAGGCTCAGTTGATATGGAAGGGCCTGGTTCCTTAGAAGGAGATACGAAGTGGGAGGCCACTTGGAAGGATAGTTTATTCTGTATCGCAGAAGGGGTTGAAGGAAGTTGGCTACCAGACGAGGGCATCTCCAGCCACCGCGTCTGCAACGTCCCCAAGTCTGTGTGTGTGGTTGCACAGGGATTCTATTCGTTGCAACTGACCAGAACGGAGAACGGCGCGTGTCACTCGGGAACTGGCGCGCTACAAGCTGGACATTACTGCTCTCAGCGAGACCCGATTATCTGAACAGGGTCAGCTGGGGGAAGTGGGTGCCAGCTACACCTTCTTCTGGAGCGGCCAGCCAAAGGCAGAGCGACGCGACACTCGTGTCGCCTTTGACATCTAGAACGACATCATGGGACGTCTGCCCTGTTTTCCACAGAGTATCAATGATTGCCGGATGAGCTTCCACCTGCCTCTTCGGGGTGACAAGTTCGCCATCATCATCATCAGCGCCTACGCTCCCCCAATGACGAGCTCTGATGCGGTGAAGGACAAATTCGACGAGGACCTGAACGCCTTGCTGGAGACTGTTTCGAAGGCGGACAAGTTAATTATCCCGCGTTGAGACAGACCACGCTGCATGGCAGGGATTGCTGGGTCCCCATGGTCTCGGTATCCATAACAATAAAGGCCCCCTTCTGCGAATCTGTGTGGAACACCGTCTCCTACTGACCAAAACCTTCTTCCGCCTCCCGATGCGGCAAAAGGAAACCTGAGTACACCCCCGGTCGAGACACTGGCACCTCTTGAACTATGTTCTCATTCGAAGACGAGATAAACAGGACGTGTTGGTGACAAAGGTGATCCCCGGTGCCGACGGATGGATGCTACTCACTGCAAAGACGCAAATCCTGACGCGATGGGCAGAACATTTCCAAAGCGTTCTCAATCAGCCCTCCACCATTTCCGACGCCACCATCGATCGCCTGCCTGAAGTGGAAATCAACGCCAACCTTGTTCTCCCGCCCTCTCTCCGAGAAACCATCAGAGTCGTGCAGCAACTCTCCAGCGGGTAAGCACCTGGCTCGGACGCGATCCCTGCTGAGATTTACAAGCATGGTGGACCCCAACTGATGAAACCAGCTCTCAGTGCTCTTCCAGGAGATGTGGCACCAAGGACAAATCCCTTAGGATTTCAAAGACGCCACCATTGTCCACCTCTACAAGAAGAAAGGGAACCGCCAACTCTGCGACAACCACCGAGGAATCTCGCTGTTGAACATCGCTGGAAAGATCTTCGCCCGCATTCTCCTCAATTGCCTGAACGCTCACCTGGAACAAGGACTGCTCCCGGAAAGCCAATGTGGCTTCCGACGAAAGGAAACGTGGACGATCTACCAAAAGCAGGCGCAGAAGCTCAACCACTTCTACCTCAGCTGCCTTCGTAGAATACTAAAGCTGACATGGCAAGACAGGATATCGTACATGGAAGTGTCGGAATGAACAGGCCTTCTCAGCATTGATGCTCAGCTGAAGCAACTGCAACTGCGCAGGAGCGGCCAACTTGTGAGGATGGACGACGAACGATTACCCACGCGACTCTTCTATGGAGATGTTGCCATGGCTTCTCGCCGTCAAGGGGTTAGGTATGACGCTACAGGGACACTGAAGACTTCCCTGAAGCAACTGCAGATCAACCTGGCCACGAGGGAGGACTTCGTCCGGAACCGACCGGCTTGGAGAAGGACAGGGAAGACAAGGGTAGCAATCTACGAAACCAACAGGATCGCCACCACCAAGACCAAAAGAGCGGCACGAAAGTCACCAGTGACCCGAACCAACACCGCCAATGCCCAGGCCCTTCCAACATGCCCGCGCTGTGAACGCACCTTCCGTGCGCGTTTCGGCCTGGTCGGATATCTTCGGACGCAATGCGCCAACATCTGACAATTCCAACTTCTACGTCAAATTCTGCCAACGCTCCTTCCGACTCCCCCACCCTCACCCCTAGCAACAATTCCATAACTCCCACCATCATATAGACCACATCCCAATACTCTTCACCTGTTACCTCAACAACCGTCACCACCACCACCTCCATCAGCGATTGGGGACTCTCTCTTAAACTGTCCTCTTTGTGACCGCACATGCACCTCATGCATCGGCATGGTCGGTCCTATGTGAATCCATCGTACAGAGACTGGTAACCAGTTTCTAGAGCACCAACGCACAGCAGAGATCGCCGCCTCCACTACCCTCACTGTCCTCGCGCATTCACTCATCGCATGGGCCTATTAGGACACACGCGCCTCCACGACAACCTGCAGTAAACAACTGGAGGCTAAGCCATATCAGCTCATACTTCCTACACCAATACATGGACAACATTCTCGCCATCATCATGTACCCGTGGATATCACGGTTTCCTAAAAATCGTGGCTTGAACGGCTGTCAATCTGACGCTTACACAAACTCACGCCGTCGGCTCAGTGTATGTCCTGTGTGTGTCAAGTTGCTGACTAGTGGACTGGGAGTCAGATGGCGATGGCTCCTCCATATCCCCTGAGTAAGTGAATCCTGGTGTGTGCGTTATGGGGGCCAGGTCGTGCTGTGGCGCGCGAAGATGGGAACGGTGACCAGTCAGTCAATACGCCCACTCCCACATCAGACAACTGACCGGCTCGGACGGTGGTTTGATTGTGGGGGTGGGGAGGGAGTGAGGTCGACGGCTCAGTGCATTTTCCTCATTATAAACAATCTGACGCGCTTGAAACTATCCCGTTGCGCTAAAAGCCGTGGCTTGGAAGGTTGCCAACTGACGGGATAACACGAACCACGTGGTCATCCCAATGTGTGTTTTGAGTGGAGTGGCTGACTGGTGGACTGAGAGTCAGGCTGCAATGGCTCTTTCTCAATGTGGCCTGTATGGCACTTCCCACTCCATGGGATCCGAGCCAGGTGTGGTGGTACGCCAGGGGCAGCTATGGCCGCGCCAGTCACCTGCGCCCTCTCCCATCTCCGGTCTTCTTGACTCTGTCATGACACTGGGCTCAGGTGTGGGGAGGAGGAGAGGGTGCGGTAGCTGCAGTGCAAATCTACTATCAATTTAAGCTAAATCACGCGCAAGTCCCCGTCACTGCACCATCTGTCCGTGGAGCATATGGTGGATATCGTCAAAATCGACGATCGAATTATCGGTCGCACAGGGCATCGAGCGCTGTTAGGTGCGAGCCAGCCTTGAAAGAAGATTGGCCAGTATGGACAGCCAGGATTGTCAAGGGCCAGACAGCCACCGGTCGCACGTGCATTTAGACGCGAGAGGTTCGGCTTTCAGCATGGCCACAGCGTTGGGTCACTACAGTGGTGCTACCTAATCTGAGTACTTGCAGTTAGTTTGGTATTTCATTAAATATGCCGAAATGTAGGAGAGATTGCTGATCACCCACAAATGTATCGATTCAAATCCTGAATTTACAATTCAAGACTTAAAGCGAAGTGAAAACATAAACGAAATATCAAAAGTACTATTACTTTTGCCAGCTCTGAAGATGGGTGGACGAAACAACTACTCGAAACGTCAGAAAACCAATACATCTCTCCAGGTGAGCGTTCCTTCTTCTTCTTCTGACTTACCACCTGGGAATCGCATTTTCTCTACTATTACTTTGTTTAGAAATACTCAATTATTTAGAAAAGCGGTGAATTCCGCAAGCGGCCAAACCGATGCAATTTTTTAACCACTTAGGTTTTCAATGTACAGAAAGCCTTTGCATGCAGAAAATTGACTAAATTATTCAGCACCAGTAGAATAACGTTTGAACTAGTATATTAGTGAAGTTTCGTCTTAAACATCCTTCAAGAATATGTCTTATGTACATTGTGACAAAGAGTATAAATCCCGCCATGATTTCACGAGAACTGGCTGAATTATTTTCCGTTTTGCCATTTTTTCGATACGGCTTGCTACATAAAACATGTTTTGCCTGATATAATCCGCGCTAACGTCACAGGAATAAAATGTTTCATCGGGTCACATGTTAACAGGCCAGTCAGTTACTAACAAATTAAAATTAAAACGTCAGGTACAATCGAAAACAAATTATTTTGTGTATAGTAAGACTACATTCTTCCACCAAACTTATTTATACATACGATGAATTTCTAATTGTCCATGAAATAGTGGTGAATCTGTTATACTTTTCGGTGTTTTTAATTGATTGCGCACAAATGGGGATTATATTCTATGTTCTTGGTGTCTGTATAAGTACCAAAATATTGTGAAAACTGCTAGTTTTCTGCCAATTCCGTTTTTAAACCATGCAATACCGTACACTACGTCATATCAAACGTATTTTACCACATGCTTTTGTGTGGGGTAGATCTGCAGTAAGGCAGTGATTATTCACAAAGGTCTGAAAAAAATCAGGATGGTTAAACAAAGAATTGCCAATTCGACTAGTACTGCACTTTAGGACATCGAATCATACGCCTTTGTAAATCTGCATTTTTAAAATCGATTAAACAGGTGGCGGTCTAATAGAAACCTAGTTGTCTACACCTTCCTTCATTTAAGTTAAGTGGAGAAAAAAATATATTCTCGAGTGCAAAAAGTTCTGGTTGGTAAAAGTCTCTAGTTTAGATTACGCTCTCTTTGTAGCACAACATACGCGAATGTGCAAATTTAGTCTTAAACAGCTCTTGACCTATGAACTCACCACAGAAAATAGGTAGCGTAGCTTCCCACTCAAATTTCTAAATATTTCAAACGATAACATTATTTATAAACATTTCCCACATGCAAAAAAATCCATTTTTGGAATAGATAACGTGAATTAATAAAATGTGCAGACTTTTAGTTGCACAAACTTGATCTTCTCACTTTTCACCATCATGTTTCGTGAGATAGGTCGCATACTGCAGACTTACCTCCCTGGCTGACAAAATCCACTTCTATCAACAATTTGCAATGCCAGCGCGCTTTTATATACTCTCAGTATTTTAGAGTAACGTAGGAAGAGGAAAATATTTTGAAAATATTGATGAAAATTTTGAAAATATTTTGATGGAACTCATGGTAGGACTGCATAAATTGCACAACTTCTCTTCGCGAAATGCTTGAACAAAACTAGTCAAGAAGGTCACGAGGCTCTAATTTATACTTCACCCTACATACAGGAACCAGAGGCAGCCATCAGGCTCCTGTGGGGCAAAAAAGAAGAGTTTTTCAGGCGCGGATATTTGAACCCGCAGCAATAATTTGTCAGAATGACGCCAACTCTGAGTTTAATCAATGAAGCCTGGTTATGCCTTTAATTTTGACGAACTCGAAATCCTTTTGAGAACTAACATGCACGATTCCATTATCTTTGATCAACAGTCCATCAGTAAACGCAATGACCTCCCCCCCCACCCTACTCAGGATGCCTAGCCGTAGTAGCTAGTCGAAAGCACTTCAAGTGACAGCACTGGGGAAACAAACCGTGATCAAGTTGTCATTTCACTTACGATCACCTTTAAAGTCGTGGTAAGTAATGTGCACAGCCCATCCATCCTCGCATCAAGTAGGACCATTGGTGATGAATGGAGGGATGCTAATTTGTGGTTGCGTAACAGCACTTCCGTGTAGATGCTGAACATCATTTTTGTCCCATACCTTTGTTTGTTGCTAACTCTGGTGAAGAATTCAAAACTGAATCTGCGACTGGTGTTTCATCGATCTCGGGCATAATGCCTCTCAACCAGCATAGTTTTTGTTGCCTAGTCTGCTATGCTCGGACACTTCCGGCATATTTAAAGGCCCTTTTGGTGCAGGTATTGGCTGGCGCTATCTCTAAGGCCCTCCGTACAGAGGGGGACTAGTTCTGCCATGTCTTGCCGGCAATATTTATCTGCCTATTCTACTGCTAGTCGCTGTGTAGCTGATGGCGTGCTCGAGGGTGAGCCTCAAGGCAGAAGGGAACGAGTGACTTCCGTTAGCGATCGGTGAGTGTTCATCAATGAATGCAAGACTGGATTGTTTTAAACGCTCTCGACTTTGCCTGTCAGTAACAATAACAGACTTCAGACGATGCGAAAAAACGGCGCTTAACCCAGGCTAAAATGAAGGCTCAGTTGCGCGATCGGTGTCCGCACAGCAGTGACGGACAAACACAATTAGTTCGGCGTAAAAGATCAAAAGCCAATGGTCCTGCCACGCACTAATTCGGAAGTCAATGCTGGAACGCTCCATGCCACTCGAGAAAGCGAATTTATGAATTCCTTTCGAGGTACGCATTTTTGCAGTAGACCAGAGTATACCGGTTGGCCCATAAGTCACTTAAGACTGTAGAAATTATAAAATTTTCTGTCATCCTTTACTGAAGTTTTCTTATAGTTGTTGAAAACGTACTCCCAGAAAATGGGTAGCGTAATTCTCCGTGGAAGCGTAACGAGCAAAGTGGCCCTGAAATTCCTGTTAAAACGTAACTTATACTTGATTTAGCGCAGAGAGCATAGTGGCGTCATTTATATCTCAAGAATCCATCCACGAAATCATCAAGGCATGGGTTTCTTCAAAGTTTCCAACAACCATGGTCTCTCGGTTATTCGGCTGATTTCATGAGATAAGCACCATGCTTTTGAACTAGTTTATAGCACAGATGACCGGAAGAAGTGGGAAACTTCTTGCGAATGTGGAATACACCGGAAGTAATTGCGGCTTTTGCAAAATATTCATACAGCACTCATACGAGGTGCAAAATACATATAAATTGAAACCGAATAGTTATTAGCAACCTTTGAACTGTATTGCGCACTCTGGAGATATATAATGAAGGTGACATTTCTATTCACTATGCGTTCATAATGGACGACGTCATTTTTCTCCTGGACAGCTCTGTTAATAAGAAGCCTACTAGCATTTGTGGCCCTGTGAGTCCAAGTATCATCCGCCAATAGGAATGATACTCTTCAAGGTCACCGTTTGCTGCAGTGCACCCGAAGATCTGAGTCCTTCCAGAGTTTACTTAGTCATTCGAATTTACAAATGCAGAGATTTAAGGAAGATTTATGCCCAATATTTCGCTCGTTGGTGGTAGACAGGTTTCAACGGTAAATATCCTTGTGCCAACGCTGAACTTTGATATACGATTGGTTCCCCTTATCCCAGGGTAGCATGACATCCCTACTTGTATTTCTTTAATTGCATTTGGAAGTGAATTTTAATTCAAAAATTGGCCCATACCGATTCAGTAGCTTCTCGAAACAGTAAAATTTGTAGACTGGCTTGCTGTGGGAACTCCATCGATCGATTTAAGTTCTGCTCTTGTCTGCATAAGTATCCGAGGCATAGCAAAAAGAGCGTCCGATGGCGATGTATTGAGTAAGGCCATTCCGATGAGGTGTTTATGACTCGCCCGGTGGACCCCGTCTCTGAGCCATATGTGATGTCAGTGCCTCGATCCCGTCTCCGGTCTTCTTCATTCTATCATGACATCGAAAATGGGTGGGTGAGGGGAAAGAACGTGCGGTAGGTTCAGCGCAAGTCTATTATCACTTAAGGCTAACTCACGCGCAAGTCACCGCGTTTGATTTCAGCCTGCGGTTGGACCTCGTCGAACTCGATGGTCAAGCTGTCGTGTGTGCCCCTGGGGTTTAGGGTTGTTTCGTTAATGGTCACCGCGCAGGGAACATAAGGTCGATCCACTTGCCTACCCGTGTAGGAAGCGCCCCTGGTGGCCCTTAACTGGCATGCAACTCTCACCTGTGGGTCCTCGAAGGTAGGCGCTGCCTAGCTGACATACCCCGGTAACAGCCTTGACCTGTGGGTTAAACCAGGTGAGGGTATCGACCTTCTATCACCGACACAATCCTCGCTGTCATAACACCCCCTCCCAGTCGATAATAGCAACCAGTTTGGCTGAGCCTACATTTGACGTCCCGTCAACCACTATAGTCACCACCACTCCATCGCCTGCAATAGAGACTCACTTTCAATCCGTCCTCGTTGGGGTGGCACATTCAACTCCCGCATCGGCCCAGTTGGCTACTTGTGAATCCATCGCACAGTTACTGCTACACCCCTGCCCGGAGCTCCATCATACACTCCCTGCCCCCATCTACATTACCCGCACTGTACACGCACCTTTACTTAGCGCGCAGGCCTATTCTTTCACAGGCGCATCCAAGAAAGCGGACTGAGAGTCAGGCTGCAATGGCCTCTATGGCACTTCCGCTCCGTGGGATCCGAGCCACGTGTGGCAGCATGCTTAAGGGCGGCCCGGACTCGCCATCCACCTGTGCTCGATCTCACCTCTGGGCTTCTTGACTCTGTCATGATACTGGGCTCAAATGGGTGAGGATAGGAGAGTGCGGTAGCTGCAGCACAAGCCTACTATTACTTATAATTAATCCACGGGCAAGTCACCATCCCAGCACCACCATGCTGTGGAGCATACAGTGGACATCGCCGGAACCGAAGGTCGACCTGTCGGACTTGACAGCCGAAAATTACATACCTACTTACCGTTTTCCTCATATACCTGTTATGTGCGCTGGACCCACATAGAGGCAGATCGGGGCACGGCAGGCGCTATTCGGGATGAATTCCTATAACA
This sequence comes from Schistocephalus solidus, assembly GCA_017591395.1. Classification (NCBI taxonomy): domain Eukaryota; kingdom Metazoa; phylum Platyhelminthes; class Cestoda; order Diphyllobothriidea; family Diphyllobothriidae; genus Schistocephalus; species Schistocephalus solidus. The sequence goes on along the minus strand of WEDG01003670.1, from coordinate 64,084 downwards.
AGCGCCGCGCATGTAGGGTGTGGTGTAATCTTGGCATGCTTATGTGCGTGAGCCACCTACGCCCGATCCTCCTTCGGCACAGAAAAAGACGAGGGAGAATAAAATGGCCATTTCTGGCTCAGTAGCCGTCATCATCCAGTCATGCCCGACCCCAGGCGGTGCCCCAACCAATTCTCGAACTCGCTACCCGTTGATTAGAAGTTAATCGATAATAAATGATCAATTGAATAGAATTTAAATATACAGTGTATAAAAATGAAAAGAAAAAACATATATATATATATGCTCTGTTGCTGATTTTCAGTAAACCCCAGGAAAATTCCAGTATGACACTAAAATAAAAATGCACGTACTGCAGATGACTTTACGCTGGCTTTCAGGGAGATGGTTAGAATTAGGGTTTGGGTAAGGTTTAAACGTAGAGCACGCGAATTTGTGTCCTTCCTAGAACTGCGCGGAAGCTCCTCTTATTTCCTGAGGGTTCTTATTCGCGTGTCTTAACGGAATGCCGTATTTGACAATAATTGCTTTTTCATGTGTTTTGTAGCAAAGCGTCCGCTTTTGATCGAAATAATTGCCTTCGAATCGTGATCCAGTATGTCAAAAATGATAGTTAGCTCTTCCCTTCCCCCAACTACCCTGATACAAAAAAATCCTTACAATACTCATCCATTGATCACAAGCAGGTCATTTGAACTTTTTCAAAAATAATTTCTGCTCAGTTCCTGTCAATATTTCTGTTACAGAATTATTTCGGTTGCAGCTTGAGTCACCTCTGGAATTTAATGACGCACATGGAGATCAATTTTCTAAATGCCTTAGAGGCGTGTGTGGCCAGCCAATGAAAAGATCTTGCAAGACAGCGTTCCCTACAGGTTGAAGTAGCTACAGTGTATTTTACAACTGTACGCAAACATGAACTCCCACTGCTTAATCTAAATAAAGGAGTGGGCGTACATTTTGGAGGCAGTAGATAAGTCAGTCAACATTTCGTTCCTCCGCATAACTGGTTTTGTCCTCCAAAGTTCTAAAGTCCTGGAAATTGTGACTAAAATTTGGTGTAGTTATAGTTCGTGCACCATCAATCGATGAACAGGCATGCTGGGTGTAAATCGTAGCAGCTCCAAAGGAATGTAATTGAGAGCGTCACGGTGGAAGGTGCATGATGTGTTGTCCTTGAATCATCCCATAATCTGCACTGCATGAAAAGAAATTAAATTCTACATTTTTAAAATCTTCTAACCTGTCCAATGAATCCTTGAGGACGCCTCACTCGCTTACTCTATACTGTCTTTCATCTTTATAAATGGTCAGTAAAATCACCCCACAGAACGCAAATCACCTATGTCCGAACTTTCTTTATAAGCAACGACTTTTTATCTCCATATTATGGCTGACTCCACTTTCATATCTAGGTCTAATTAAAACCCCTTTGGTCATAACTAAAAGAGATTACGGGTACGCTGAAGTCAGTCCCCATGGGCAACTTTATTTGTTACAAATTAGATAATAAGTTAGAATTGGAAAAATATTTCATTTCTAAATTTCAAGATTGAATATTATATTAAAAATGATAACAAGATTAGAATTTATAGAGGTTTTCTATATTTTCCCATGTTTCACCTGTCCTCTAACTTTCAGAATTTCTTCGGGAATCTTTTGGATGAGTGGCAATTCGGATGAAAATTTGGACCATAATTGAAGCAATTTCAGAGTCTTCTCGGGCATTTAAAGCGGTGGCGTTTCCTGTGCCCCGTGGTTTTGCTTAATTCTGGCAGTTAGGTCATTTTCTTTGATAAAAAGCTGGACGCTAAATTTTAGAACACATGTAGATCTCCTCCCCATCGTGCGTGATTTGATTGGAGTAAAAATGTGCTACTGAATTGATGTCAGTGGAGTGAATAGTGGTTTGTAAGATCTTTCGCTCAACGGCCAGACTTGCCAGAGGCCGAGGCAGCGAACGAGAGAAAAAGCGGTCAATCCAAGGCCGACAAGTTCAAAACGGTCATTCACATCAGTGATTGATATTAGCAGTAGACGCTTTGAAAGTGGAGAGCGATTCACGCTCTCCGAAACGTCAGCGACAAACCTATTCCGCTGAGCACTTTATTATTTATCTGAATTCAGTAATATGCGATCAACATGGAAAAAGTGAAACTGAGAAAGCCACACATATCATTATTCATTATTAATAATAATAGTTGGAGGGTTTCAGCCATGTTCTCCCAAGGCCTCGGTTTTGATTAGGTGGCTTTAGCAATATGCCATTAGCTTCCAGCGTCTCCGACGATGTGTTAGCTACGGCTGTCCGTTTCAGTAGAAAAAGGGGCCTATTTAAAAAAGCACACTTATAAAAATTACCTAAAAGAAGACGCGAGATCACAGAGTTTAGCGGGTTTCAGGCAAGGTTTCTGTTAGGGAGGTCCAACTGCTCGTTTCTTTGTGGCAATAAAATTAGCCTACGCATCCTGCATTTCTGGATAGGAGCAAATCGCCACGAGGGACTTCTTCAGACGTAGTTTACATCTGGCGGTTGCACTTGATATTTGAAGGACCTTACAGTAAATTAGGAAATTTCATGTGCTTCGCAAAAAAGGCCCATTAGGCGAAATCAGCCCACATTGCGTCCCTTAAAGTTTTACGGCAGTAAAGAAGCGACCTTTATTAAAAACAATACATATTGTGGTTTACAAATTAATATTACGTAATTTTAAATACTAACGTTTTGAAAAAAAGCGGCAACTTCAAAAAACGTAAAAAATCGGGTTAGCTAAGTAACCTGAGGTTTTAAATGTACAGAATGCTTGGTCATTTAAAAAAACGAGTAAATAAAGCAACACAAGTAGAATAGCGTTAGGAAATGGTCCTTTAGTATATATTCCACGAAATAGTCTTCAAGGTTACGAGAAATTTAATGTATGGCGGTAACCAAACAGCCTTCATTTCGAGCATATATTGGAACAACGTTTCACGATTATGGGCGGTTTTTCTCCTCCCGTACACTGCTTAAGATGCGTTTGACTAAGGCAAACAGGTTTTCATTTGATTGCACCGACAGAGACGTTACAGGAATTAAATATTAATTAAATATTTCATCAGATCACACGCTGACAGTCCACCCAGTGACTAATAAATTAAATTATAATTGGCAGATGCGATCGTAAACGTACTATTTGTGTATATCCAGAGGACTTTCCTATTGTAAGCTTTCTTTAGAAGTATTTCAGGTGTTCGATTACGGTGAGTTTTTTTAACTTGTCCTTGAAATTGTGGTGAATCCTTTACGATTTTAAGTGTTTTCAGTCGACTGTCCATAAATATAGATACCGCTCAATGTGTTCATAAAAACCTTCAAACTAAAATATTTCTTAAAAGTATTTACCACATTAGTCAGTTTTGGTAATTCTTTCTGATGCAGATGCCTTTCGGGTCATATTTTTAGATTTACCCAAATATAAAAAACTCGTTGCCGAACAAAATAAACGTCCACAACACAATTCACCAATTAATATGCCTAAGATCAATTTAAAAACCTTTCATAATAATTTATTTGTATAAAAATCCTTTTAATTAGATATTTAACGCTGAATATCTGTGTAATTAAACCTTTTCCGAAGTTAAATCAAGGAAAAAATGGAGACGTTTTACAATTTTTCGGCTTCGCTGAAAATTATGGGTGCAATCTCTGTTGAAAATGAAAAAACTTTCTCATTTCTTTCTTTTGGAGCATTTTTTTCTATATTTTTTACTTTGGTTCAGTTCTAAGAGTACAAATGCACAATAGGGTGGCCGAATATAAACTATGATTATTCGAAATAATGCCAACCTTCTGACTCTTCCGTTGCAAGTTTCCATATTCGTTCATGGCAAATTGCAGATAGAACGTTTCTGAACAACTTTCTCGTACGTCGTGACAAATAAAAAAGACGGCGTGTCACGGCTTCTCATATATATATATATCGAGCTCATCATCCCTTGAAGAAGCCGAAGAAGAAGGGACGAGTTCATGGACCGGAATGTATTTTGACTGAAGTTTCGGAAACCCCCTCATTTCCATCATCCGAGTTCTGTGGTTCTGCTGGTCTTGACTTTTTCAGCCTTGACGCCTGCCTGGTATTATATCCCTGCTCGCAGTATGAGCTTTGGCCTCCCTGTTTGCTGCTGATCAGTTTTAAATCCCCCCTCGCGTGACATAAGTACTCTTTGCTGCCGTCGTATTTGTTGGCAAGTCAGCGTGCATGGTGGCCTGTCCCTCGTCAGCCAATGGACTGATCAGTCGTTGACGGCCGCGTGAGTTAATTTCAGCCTTGTGGGCGTGGTGGTGAGTTGGTGTTCCACGCCGGTTACGTGGTCTCCGGCCGGCTCCTTTCCTCTTTTTCTCTGGTGTCCGTCGGCGAGGACGGAGTCAGGCTGCTGCAGCAGGTGATTGATAAACGGGCCAGAGACCTACGAGCAACGAGAGATGCAGAGCTGGCGGATAAGCTTCGGAATATAACCCACTCATCTCAAGAAGAGAAGGAGGTTCTGGTGCACAATATCTCATCGAAACAGTTGTCGCCTGCACAATTGAAAGTGCTGAGTCATGAAGCTTGCTTTAATATCGCAGACGCCGATCTGGTCAATCTCGTGGCCACTGTCGAGTCGATTCTCAAACAAACCGGGGAATGTGCTGCCGACCTTATTCGGCAGCAGATAACCTCTTTGGTGATGACGCACAAACCACGCGCAATCATTTCCAGAGCGGAACAGAGTGCTCTCGAAACACTGAGGGCTAACACCAGCATCGTGATTCTGCCAGCCGACAAAGGACATTCCACAGTAGAGTTGAATAAGACCGACTACATCCAGAAGGCTAAGGCCTTACTGGAGGACCGACAGGCGTACCTGTCATTTGACGATGAACCGATGAAGAAACTTGTAACGGAACTCGACAAGACACTCACTGACATTCAAAAGAACAAGACAATTACTAAGTCGGTACGACTGGCCATTAAACCAATAGACGCGGCCGCTGCAAGGTTCTACGGACTACTGAAAGTTCACAAGGCTGGTATCCCCTCCAGCCAATCGTGTCATTGTGCGGTGCACCAACCTTTTATCTGGCGAAATGGCTTTTCCGAAATTTGCGGTTGCTCACCTCAGACGTGTCCACGACGGTCTGTTCAGCAAATCAATTCCTGGAGCAGTTACAGGGAGTGCAAATTACTGCAGACGAGGTGATGGAGTCATTCGATGTTACCTCTCTCTTCACTTCGATCCTACACGGCCTGGCAATCGAAACGGTCAACTAACTGCTCGAGAGCAAGTACAACGAGACGGACAAGATAATGAAACGGAGACATCTCATCCAGCTCTTAAAATTCTGCCTGAAGACGTACTTAACTTTCGATGGAACAACGTACGAGCAGGTCAAGGGGACTCCAATGGGATCGCCACTCTCGGGCATCATCACAGAGGCAGTACTCTAAAAAGGAGAGACCCTGGTTTTCGCAAACTACAAACCGAAATTCTGGACTCGGTATGTTGACGATACCTTTGTCATCATCGAGCGGGAATTGGTCAAGGAATTTCATGACAACCTGAACTCTATTTTCCTTTACATCTTATTTACAATGAAGGTGGAATTCAACAACCAGCTGCCATTCCTCGACGTTATCATCCATCGAAAACCCAGTGGGGACCTTAAAACGACGGTGTATAGGACGGCCAGCAGTACCCGCCAAATCATGAGCTACCATAGCAAACAACCGTTATGCCACAAACACAGTTGTGTTTGAACACTATACAAGAGGGCTGAAACATACTGCAGCGAGCCAGCCGAAAGAAAGGCAGAACTTCGATACCTCCAACGCCTCTTCATGGCCAACGGGTATCCCCGCAACTTCATCGAAGGCAGCAGACAGTGCAGGCAAAATCGAAGGCCAGCGACCGAACAGCCAAATATATGGCGAGCATTGCCATACATTGACGGTGTTTCGGAGGCGGTCTCCCGCCTCCTAAGACCGATGGGGATCGGCATCGCCCATCGGCTGGAGTCAATCATTCGAGATCTGGTTATGTGGCCTAAGGCCCCCTTGCCCCCCAAGGTGAAAGAACAAACGTCATCTACCGGCTTCAATGCAATTTCTGCGCAGTCAACTACATTGGAGAGACCGGGAAACGGCTACAAACCCGAGTCGGAGTACACATGAGGGCAATAAGAATAATGGACCCATGTCTTTGTTGGCGGAACACTGTGCAGACTCTGGACACACGTTCGCCTTCCAGAATGCCACATTTCAGGGTCGGGGAAGTGACCGCGTCGCAAGGGAAACAATCGAGGCCTGGCACATGGGAAAACCTCCATCAATCGTTGTGTGACGCTTCCTACGGCCTATCAAGCCCTCCGGATGCAGCTCAATGATCAAAAGAGCCAACGTAAACATGGGCCAAACGTGCATCCGAACATGGGTGAGTCCATGGCGGACACGCACGCAATCGCAACACAACCCAGACCCGCCGAAGGAACAATTATCGCCTCGGCCAGCTCAAACACTTATCCGGCAGGTGCGAATACACACGGAGGTGCGATTGCAACCAAGATTAATATGATAATGTGGAACCGACAAAGAGTAGGGAGACCTGAATGGCCATTTCTGGCTTATTAGCCGTCATCAGCCAGTCATACCCAATCCCAAGTGTGGAACACCTGGGATTCGAACCCGCGACCTTTGGTATTTGAGTCGAACGCTCTACCATTGAGCCACGGGCTGTTGCTTTGTCGGTTGCAATCAGGAATATGATGATAGTGTGTGGCTCTCCAATCTGCTTAAGGAACATTTATGTTCCGTTGTGCCCTGGAACTCAGACTAGAGTACTCACAGGCAGTCGCATAGCGACAAGTAGCACATGTTGATAATGTGGAACCGACAAAGACAAGGAGACCGGAATGGCCATTTCTGGCTTATTAGCCGTCATCAGTCAGTCATACCCAATCCCAAAGATGTGGAACACCTGGGATTCGAACCCGCGACCTTTGGTATTTGAGTCGAACGCTCTACCATTGAGCCATATTATCAACATATGCTACTTGTCGCTATGTGACTGCCTGTGAGTACCCTAGTCTGAGTTCCAGGGCACAACGGAACATAAATGTTCCTAAGCAGATCGGTGAGCCACACTATCATCATATTCCCGATCGCAACCGACAAAGCAACGAGCCCGTGGCTCAATGGTAGAGCGTTCGACTTAAATACCAAAGGTTGTGGGTTCGAATCTCGGGTGATCCACACCTGCGATTGGGTTTGGCTAGCTTATGACGGCTAATATGCCAGAAATGGCATTCCGGTCTCCTTCTCTTTGTCAGTTCCACCTTTTCATTATATATATATATATATATATATATATATATATATATATATATATATATACTGCTATGGTGTGTGGGCATGAATAAGTCAGCATGTGTCAGTGTGTTGGCACTTTAACATAAAGCAAGGATGTTTCCAACACAATGCTTCCCAATGGGTGGTGAGCCAGGACAATCCGTTAACGAGTAGTTTTACCGTCGTCGAAAACAAAATTTGGAAGGTAACTCTGTGTCGAAAACTTAAAATGTCCTTCGTGCAGACACAGTACGAGATGCAGAGTGCATTAAAATAACTCAAGGAAGATATTATCGGTAATAATGAGTAGATGAACGTCTCTACCAAGGGAAAGACCTCTTCCAACAGCAGTCCATTTTGATAAACACACAGGAAAATTCAATTCAGATTTGACCTGGGCTTGTATCGCTCAGTCTTATCGGTTACATCCAGTTCGATTCATGACAAGGAGTCGGCAACCATGTATTCCCATCAGTGCACACGTTGAGCTACACAGGAAGAACAGGAGAATAAAGTTGAACAGGCAATTTTCGGTGATGGAGCTCATCCATGCCTGGCCATCGCATTTCGATCACGTCGGGGTCACCTATTATTATCGTTCAAGTAGTGAGTGTACTGAAAAGACCACAATAACCCAGTCAGCTCTCGATTAGTAGCCTAAAAAGAAGGCACCAAATGGAGTAACATATGGTGTACCGAACACAATATCACAGCAGAGGCCACTGGTCAAGTCAGCGTTAATGTTGACCGCTTCCAGCGAGAGTAAGACCATTTGAATGTGTGGCCTTAAACTACGGTTTATGACTAGTGTTCCATGTTACATCGACCGAAGGGTAGCACCTTTAAGTGGGGCGCGTAAGGCTGCGACTGTCTGGACGCACAAGTGTCCGAGTTCAAAGTCAGTCAAACGGCTACAGATCAGTTTATCTGACAGTACGTGGGGTCACATCGTCACAGGAGTCTGTGTGATAAAATTTTAGTGAATTCGGTCGAGCGACTGCAGGTTAGTCACTCTCAGATTAGGTGGGGTTAATTTGTCGCATGAGACTCTACTTAAATTTGACCGACGATTACTACACAGCTTCTGTGTGACATAGGAAACTTCTCCCTCAGAAGAGAGGTGGCGTGCATAGGCTGGAGAAGAATAAAGCATTGCTGCAGAGGAAGGCGGGGGTCTGGTGGGTTGCTCGCGGAAGTTAAGAAGGTGCCCGAAGTGCTCACGCCAGCTATCGACTTTGGCCGAGTTGTCAGCATTAAAGCCACCAGGCTCCGGAGCCGTTCGCTGACGGCAAATCAACTTTCCTATTTTATCACTGTCCGGTTGCGATTGAGCTTATTGCAGCTGATATGACGAACAATCGTTTTCCCAGGGCAGATTCTCAGCGGCGTGTTAGGTGCAGGTGAGACCTGCCTGTACAGCATGGGTTACCACACGTGCCCTTGGGTCTGGACCTCAAAAAGCTGGCTTGTTTTCGTGCATCCGCTTCAAAAGCATTCGATCAATTTTTCCACAACCGCACCGCAGCCGGTGGACGACGAAGACTTATCCTGGCCAGGGCTGGACTATGATGGTGTAGCTCCGACCAATGAGGTGTTAGATGCAGTTTGCAGGCGACTTATACCGGAAAGGAAACTATGGGGTCCACTCGCAGTATAGGGAGACGTCTTTCACGTTCTCATTTCTGCTCTTGCAGTTCATCCGCCTGCTCAAGCGCACGCCCGGAGAAATTTTGAGAGTGTCCCTTATTGTGCTTTTCGTCGCTTGTAGAGCGCACGCACTCTTTGTTGGGTTCTACCAGTGACACGTAATGCGACTTAGCAGTTACTGTATGTTGGCGGCTCTGCCAGGTCTAGCATCCAACAAATTGACTGAGAGCTGAAAAGTGGCACCTGGGAATTTGCCGGTCAAAGCCACACCACCGAGCCAAGGTTGGTACTTACAATCCATCTAGGAGCGAGGAAAACGCGCATCGCTAGCGACTCTACGACGGTGGGAATGGAGGAATCCAGGTTTGCGCAGGCGATTTTGGGTCGCACCTCTCTGGTAGTGACCACGATTCAGAGGACAATTGTTCTAGATGCCTGGTTTTACTGTCCAATAGGTTACCACCATTTTAACTTTAGAAAACCAAACGGACACGCGTACCGACCCCTGGTCAGTATTTACTTTGGGAGTAGGATCCAACCGCTTACTAAAGACGCAGGCTTAGACATTAAATCCGTACTCCGTTGATCGGACATCCACATCGGGTGTCGACGAACACGAAAATGTGAGTTCCAGGAAGAAGACGGAACGCGACCATTGGAACAAGAATTGCAGTCACTTCACATTTCGAAATATAATTCAAACCCACCATCAGATGGCAGCCGCAGACAAAGGAGATGGAAGCACAGAGTGTAGTCACCGTGCAAACGCACCAAGTACACGCAGCAGCGATGGATGTGGAGCTACAATTTATAAAATGACATGATAACGGCATCCTAAAGATACAGCACCTCCTGCGTCAGAATCCAGAAAGTCCAACGAACAAAACTCTTGTTCGAGCGAACATGTCAAGCTAAGACCGGAACTGAACTGTAGCAGGCGTGGTTAATCTTGCCCAAAATAGACCCACAGAAGAACCGAAACCCGCATTACCATAAGGTTGACCTGAATGGCCCGCGTAATCCGCCCCATGTGGCTCGGTGGAGCATCACCTTCGGTTGGCTGATAGCTCATGCTAATAGACACCGACAGATCCGTCACCATGCTCTCAACTCCCCACCCGCAACTCTGTCAGTGGAAATTCTGGCATGGCTGATGATGACTGGATAATATGAGCCCACCATTTTCAGCCAAACGCAGCAGTGCGGTCTATCGCGGTGACAGTGCTCTTGCCGATCATTTAAAGAACTTGATGGTAATCCCAGTTCGTTTTCCCAACTTCAGAAAACGCAAACGTCCACCCAGAAGTGCCTGAGCTTGACTCTACCTTTTCCACACGAACGGCGGATCTAGCAAAGTGCGGTTTCAGTGAGCTGACAAGGGAGAGCAGGAATATTGGTGCGTAAAAAAAACAGATCAGTAAGATTACAACCCAACTTCTTCGCCCAAAATATTTCCTGGCAAGCCAGGAGCACCAGGTGAGGAAAGTCTGACTTTTTATTCAGATGGTTAACAGAACAAGCAGGCAATGCCCTGATGATGAATGCGAGGCACGCCAAGATCAAATTTTACTCCAGTTAAATCAGCCAATTTCCTGCGCGCTAGCTACGGCTGATTGGAGTCCCTGTACCACTTCCCTGTGGCCGGTGACATCTGTCTACCCGCCGGTTCGATAAAGGAGAAGCGCTGGGAAGTGATAGCAGCTTGCAAGCAGGGCGGGAAAAAAACCACGCTTTCATAGGTCAGGAATGCATATAGAGCAAGTATCCACAGCATCGCGGGACGTCTGTCGGAGTGTCAGGGGGTGAGAAAGCCTCTTGCCGAGTCTGCAGAGCAACAAGTCAAGCAAACCTCCCCCTCGGGAGACGAGTATGTGGGCGCCACGCGAACCAATAGGCAAAAGTATTAGAGCTACTAGCGCTAGAGAAGACAGAGAGCTAATACAGCAGTGTCAATACAGGTGATAAAATACCGTCACGTGCCTGCATAATACTTTTTTCTCTCAGTCGCAGTTGATAGCTCTTTCACTGTCGACAGTCACCTCTTTCAAGATTGTTGAAAGATTAACAGGTAGCATGACCCCGTGCAATGAAAACTCAACGCGTGAAAGTAGATAAAATGTAGTCAAAAGAATAAATAGGTGTTGAGGCAGGAGGGAAATACCGTTTTGTGCGGATAACATGTAAAAGTACGCCAAAAAAGGGAGTGACAGAGAGGCCGGAGGTTACCACCACGAGGTTCAGAAATGCGGAGGGCCGGCGGAAACGGGGATACACTTTGGAGAACATCTGGAGGAGCTGCAGCGGAAGAAGTTGGGTTAATGGACTTACTTCACAGCCACAATCAAAAGAACACAACGAAAGACAGATAAAATGGAAAAAAATAGAGAGAAAGAGAGAAACGATAGGGATACCTTGTATGGCCGCCTAAACAGAAAGCGGGAATAAGAACCGCCACGCGCACTTATAATAGGTGGCCATACGGTAAATTCCAAGATGGGTAAATACACCCGTGTATCAACGCTAACACCAACCCTAATATAAAAGTAAACTGTCGCCATCATCTAAACTCTAGACCTACCCTAAATCTTAACCCAACAGTTAGCACAATAACTCTGACCTCAACCGCAAACCTAATCCTAACCATAACATTAATCCTAAAAATAATGTCCCCAAAATTTGGCGAAAAGCCACATTCTTCCAACGCCCTAACCATTTTGGTCATGGGTTTGTTATTTTGTCGGTTTCGATCGGGAATATTTACTTGCATTCATTGATGAAAGCTCACCGATCACTAGGGGAATTCACTCTTTCCGCTCTGCCTTGAGGCTCACTCTTGAGCCTCTCCAGCAGCCACACAGCGGCTAGCATCAGAAGAGGCAGATAAACATTGCCGGAAAAGACAAGGGAGACTGTAAGGGCCATTTCTGACTCATTAGCCAGTCACAACCAACCCCAGATTGTGCCCAACCAGAGGTTAGAATCAGCGACCTGCTGATCAGAAGTCCAACGCTTTTAGCCATTGAGCCACGGGCACATTGTCTTGCCAATTTGCATCGGGAATATTGACTTCATTCGTTGGTGAACGCTCACCAATCGTTAATGGAAATCACTCCTCCCATTCTGCCTTGGGGCCTATTCTCGAGCACTGTCAGCAGCCGCACAGCGCACAGGAATAGTACATGCCGATTAGCAATGCTGACAAAAACCAACGAGACTGGAATGACCATTTCTAGCTTATTTGTAATCATCAGCCAGCCATAAACAACCCCAGGTTGTGCCCCACCCGACGCACGAACGCACAACCTGCAGATTATACGTCCAACGCTCCAACCATTGAGTCAGAAATGGTCATTCCAGTCTCGCTTGTCTTTTCAAAAATTGTTAATCTGCCTCTACTACTAGTACCAGCCACTGTGCGTCTTGCTGGCGGGGCTCGAGAATGAGCCCCAAGGCAGAGCGGAACGAGGCGTGTGCGTTCATCAACAAACGTTATCAGTAATGTTTGTCTTGGAGCCCCAGGCCGCATTCTGTACCAGCGATCACCGGGGAAGGGTGGGTGTGGTTAACGAAAATAGAGTGCGAGGTTTAAATCATCATTTCGGTTAGATTAAGATAGAACCCTTCGGCACTCCCGCAAATAGTCTCTTTCTGCACGTTCTCCACACTGGGTAACAACAGACAGACAGAATTAGGTGTAAATGCGATTCCCAGGTGGTATGTCGGTAGGGATGCCTTGTATGGCCGCCTCAACAGAAAGCGCGAATAGAAAACGCCCACACGCTTAAAATAGGTGGTCTTACGGTAAATTTCACGAAGGGTAAATATACCCCCATGTATTAACGCTAACACTAACCCTAACATAAAACTAAACCGTCACCTTAGTCTTAACCCTAGCCCTACCCTAAACGTAAAACCTACAGTTAACGTGATGATAACTGCAACCTTTAGCCGAATCATTACCCTAACTTCAACTCTGACCTTATCCTAACCCCTCAACTTAATCCTAAACATAATTTTGTTGGAATTAAGCGCTAAGTCACATAAATTGCAGGCGGTTTCTCGTCTTGAGGCGGCCATACAAAGCATCCTTACCGCGGTATGCAATTAATTGTCCTATTTATTGGCAGAGGGGTTTTACACACATAAGGAGGGAGAATAGGTGCCTCGATAGAACTTGCTTCTACTGCCTTGACGGAGGGCGACACCGGTAGCCTGTGTTCAGGACGTTACATCCCATGAAGAGTCTAAAGTAGGAAAGATTTGGATTCAACAAATCGCGACTCATTCGATGGGACCCGAACACACACCGTTCAGTTTAATGAGGCCGGAGTTGCTGCGAAAGGTAACAACCACATGAGCCACCAGTTGTGGACGCAGGCAGCGCAATGAGGGACTATCATAATCTGAACTAAAACTTTGCTCGGGGCAGAATGGGAAGTGCGAGGTGTCGGTGGGCCACTTCAACAATCAATAGTTGTGAAGTTGCGCTAATAAATGCGGCTCGGTCCTTCCTTATCAGTAAACTGTTTTTGCACATTGATTGTCTAACGGACATTGCTTCGACACCAAACACAGACAGACTGATTAATCTTGAAAAAAAAGTGATGTGGAGCACGAATCACCAAAAGATTGAGCTTTTTAACTTCGACATTTGATATGATATGATCACAAATCGATCGTCGCTAATGACAACGTCTACGGCAGGTCACAGAACTGCTGACAAGAGCATGAATTAGTTTATAGTACAGCGCAAGCGCACTTACAAACGAAGCCGAACGGGTTGTCTATGCGTGCCACGCATGATATGGTCCTCACTACGTGCCCCATACTGCCCTAAGGATGAATCGCATCACACGGTAGGGACAGGGAGCAAGTCTCATTAAATAGGAGCCATTGCAGCCTGGAAATGATCGAGTCATCACAGCAGTTGGCAGACTTTCGAGCCACCACTCCTAACGCGTCGTGATCGGTTCAAATGGGTCGGATTCATTTCAATGAGGATTGATTACTCCATGTCGGCCTCAATTTCTCTTTCCTTTCACTCCCACCAGTCGCCTGTCCGAGTACGTTAACCGACTGGTGATCGGCGCAGTGCTTGACGCGACGTGAAAGCCTACGTGTGTCACACACGTCCATACGGTAGTATTTAGGGGTTCTCCTAGGTTCTGCGCAGCCCCATAAACACGATTCGTGAATCAATCGAACCCCTCTTTACGGTTCAGTGTGCAGATCGTTGAGGGAAAAAATTCTTCTATACACGCGCCACAGCAGGGCTGCATTCTCACCAGATTTGCCGAACTTGAAGACGGACTCTCTTCATCCGTCATCGCCTAGATAGGTGGATGATTGGATGTGGTCGCCATTCGGCAAAAAAAACTACTGGGTGTGGAGAGCCAGTGTAGAACTACCATTTCGTACAGCGTCACATCCGACGCGACCGCCAATCACATATTACCTGTTGATGAGCGACTGGCATAAATGTCTAAAAGGACGCCTTTTGGCTCTGTCTTATCTCAACATCGCTGAGCTTCACTTTATGTCGGCTAATTTAGCCGGCCCCAGAGCTCACATTATCAAGGATCAGTGCTGCGCATAGCCTGCAATCGATGGTTAGGCTATGCAGCAACCATGTTTGAGTCAGAGTCCAAATGCCGATCACCGAGGAAAGTGGGGCCGACCTTTTATGAAAATAACGCTTAACCACCTACGTCAGCTGGGGCATTAACTCCGAGATGCAATGTCACGGAGGGCAGGGCTGAAACGTCTGAGAGATGGCGGTCTTTCAGTTCAACAGCGACAAGAGACATCTGCCATCCACGGCGGTGATCCACTTTGGAAAAACGGTTCGTGAGCCGAGAGCACAGCGCTCCCCGTGAGGGAGGGGTGGAGGAGGGGCACCAGTTGTGAAACATATCGATCGCCCTTATCAAGTCAGGCTACGTTTCCCAGGGTTCAAATCCGGACTTTGTTTGACGACGACTTTTTTCGGCAAGATCCCCTTGCACTTCATGGTGACTTTCTAACCACAGATAATTATCATCAAGGGTCTCTGAGGCTAAGCATTACCAAACTCACATGTAAAATAAAACGGTGGCGGTGGTGGTGGCAAGCAAAGCTTTCTAGAAGGGAGCGGCGGAGTTGACCTGAGGGAAAAAGGCGGCACACAGAGGGGGAAAACTAACCCGGTTCTAGCAGCCAGCGAAAGCAACATCGCAGACAGCCGTGGGAAGTTGGCTGGAGGGTGAGGTGAGGGGAATGAATTCAGCCTGAGTGCTGCTCAATTCCGCGTCTCGTTCAATGCCCACGTACTTGAGCTGTTCAGTGGGTCCGTAACGGTAGTCGAAGAACAACTCCTCACCTGCCTGTATAGCTCGTTTGGCGAAGATGCCGATTCGATGGTCGCCGTTCACCATCATTACCTGAGCGAGTAGGGGAGAGGTGGAAGACAAGTGGTGGCTTTATTTGGTGGATAAGATCAAAGGATTTTTTAAGACACTTAGTTAGAAACCAACATGGCATCCTGAATGGATGAACTGGGGATGAGGTTTCATGGTGCCTAAGTAATGCTAAATTACAAACGGGCTACATGTTCGATAAGGGTACTTTCTATAGTCTACATTTAGAAGGAGTTGAACATCTTTTTCAGTCTAACTAATATTAGAGGTGTAGGACATTTTGCCTGTCGCAAGCGAAGACGTCCACCACATGCCCTTTGGATGCGGCGCAACATTGACGACTTGCGCCCGAATTGATTTTTAGTGCAAAGCATCTAACACATTTTCGATTGTCTCGCGCCATTTGCTACGATGCCAGTAAAATGTCCAGACGACCAGAGGTGGGCGCGGATATAGTAGCTGAAGAGCCCGCCTACACGTGCCATACACTGTGCGCCACGCCACAATAATGGCGGCTCAGATCCCACATAGATGAGATAGATTGAACTGTAAAACCTGTTTACATGGTTTGGATTCGTGTGCTGGATTTCAGATTGTATTAGAAGGGCAATGTAAAGCGTTCTAACAGTAGACACAGAAGAAAACTGGTGCGAACCTTTGCGTAGCAGTTTGGGCTGACTGAGTGGTTCGCGAAACGAATTTTGTTTCCTTTGCGTGTCGCGTCGACCACGAAATCCCGATTTAGGTTGAAGAGGAAGCTGCTCATCGTGCGATCGTAGATCTTTCCCCGTCTGTCGGCCTCGTCCTGGCTGATGATCTCGCCACAGTACTCGTAGATGAATTCATTCTTCTCCGCGGCCTGCTTCAGGTAGATACCCCAACTATACGCAATATAGGAAAAGTCAGGATATTGCAGGATAGGGGGAAAAGTGTACCAAGATAGAAGCCCACAACTGTATGATGACCTTCGCATTTACTATCCGCAAGATGCTGCATCAGCAACTAGGTGATTTTGGTGGAATATTGCGAGTAAATGAGGGCAGCCATCGCGCACTTGAGGGAGTGGAAAGTGCATCGGCCACTAGTGATCAGCGGCGTGGTTGTGTGGAGAAAAAAGTGCCAACTGCGCCGAACCGGAGTTCGCCGCAAACAAACCGCTACCTGGACGTCACCGAGCCTGCTTCAATACGTATCACTGCTTTGGCCCGCAGAGAAAGGGGTCGAAGGCCATGAAAATACGGTAGCTAGCAAAAACGCTACGCTTGACGCTAAACAATGATTGGTACTCTTATTAAATTCAGTCTACTTTAAATGGCGGACGGAGACTGTTTGTTTGGGAACCCTTGTTCGTTTTGGATTGACGCTAAACTATGGCATACTAGCACTTGTATGCACGGGACTGTTTGGAACCCGGGTGATAAAAGCCAGATTCCTAACTCATAGCAACAACAGGAAGTGTACGCACGAAGGACACTGTCTGCATCCGGAGTGTGCAAAATATTTCCAAAGCAGAGTACACGGGTCGACAGCTGACAGGTGACTGGCTCTTATGATATAAAACGCTAGTCGGTCAGACTCAGTGGCAATCTTTTGAACATTTCAGTTCAAGGCGGACCAATGCGTAACGCAAACTGTACAAACGGGCCGTAATTTAAGCCTTTATGGAATAATTTTCTTCGAACGAGGCAGCTTAAATAAAGAAGGAGTCACCTTAGAGGCTTTCTTTACAGAAGCCAGTTCTAGCCGGTAGATCGAGATACGGCAAGAACGCAATGTGACGCAACTCGGGGAACAACGGATAGGTCAGTGCGTAATACGGGACCGGTGGTAACCAGGAGTTTTATGGGTGGGTCCAAATGAATAAAAGGAGAGCGCCAACCTAATCCTAAATATATGCATTGTTTTCGTTAGAGTAAGCATTTGCTGCCAGGTTATTTGGGTCGCACAATGGTTGGTTGCTCTGACAAGTGTGCGGATTGCGAGATCCGGTGGCTTTATGGCACACCGTCCACTCTGCGCGATGCCATTCCTAGCTGACCGGATCCACTTTTAGTCAGACCTTTGACGGAAGTAAGAATAAGGCCCGCTTTGCGCGATCTTTCATTACCAAAGTGAAACGGATGCGTTTTGAAACAACCGCGGCGTCCTTATAGTCACCGATTTGAAAGATATTTTCGGTCCTCCTACTGCTAACGCAATATTGATTGACCCTGATGACCAGGAATCAACGAATATTAACCCTAACGAGCACAAAGGATTGAGTTAGAATCGAGTAGTACACGCTGACCTATCCTTTGTTTCCTGAGTTGGGTCGCATATTGCATTCTTGCCCGAGATTCCTCTAGTTTAAAAACCCTAGGTCATTAGCTACACGAAGGTCACAGCAAACTTCAGAAAAGCCAGCGGAGTCAGTCTGTCAACTAGGTTACTCTCAAATATCCTCTGACAAGATAGGCAGTTCTCGTAAATCAGACAATCGACTAGAGCACGACTGACTCAGCAGGCCATTCGAATTTCCGTTCGATTAAGCGCATTCGAGCCTTTGACAAGGTACAGACGACTAAACTCTCCAAAAGGTCGCAGGAGTAATCTCACGTAGTTCAAATATCGTGAAAAGGGGGGCGACGACTGATCGGACTACGGCGCATGCTCATGCCCTTGTGTATTCGCACTCAAGTTAGAGCCCAGACAAGCAGTCACATAGCGACCAGTACTGATACAGGATGGATTACCGACGAAAACCAAGGAGACTAGGATGAACATTTCTGGTTGATTAGCCGTCATCAGCAGCCATAGGAAGTTGATCCCAACGCTAAATGATCAGATCCGGGTTTGAATCCCTATTTAATGAAGCCTAGGATTGTTTAGGGCTGGTCGACGACGGCCAATATGCCAAAAATGTCCATCCCAGGTTTTATCGATACTTCCACCCGCACTACAGCGCGAGAACCCTGCCCACCCAACGCCACCGATTTTCGAAATCCGTAAGCGAGGGTGGGCGCAGAGGCGGTGTCCAGCAGTGAATACGCAGTGCACACTATTTGTCTCATTTCAGTAGAATACTAACTGTCGGTCCAAGCGTCGACAATCTTACCCGGCCACATCAGAAGGCGCCAGTAGGAGGTGTTTTCGCCAACCACGCTGAATGGCCACATTGCGACAAGTGGTGCCCGGCGCAATCGGCAAGCGATTTGTGTCGGTTTCGTTTCCTCCACCAGTGTGGGGCTTAGCGGTCACAACGGAGCAGGACTTCTTTTCGGGGTCCGGTGGTAGCAGCAGCAGGGGTTGGCCCGGGATCCCGGCTCCACATGAGAGGCACAGATCCGGATCACACTCCCGGACTGCCAACATGCACGGACAGAGACGTGTGTTGCACTGACCTCGACAGCGACATCCAGTGAAGCTGTAGAAAGAAGCAGGGGAAAAAAGCAGCTGGTAGGCATGCGAAAGTAAGGTGGTTTCGTTGTGGCAAGTCTGTGAAAGATGTGTCGAGCTGAAATTAAACTTTTTCCGCTAAAGAGTATGCGTGCAGTTGAGGTCGCTCTGGCAGGCACCAACAGGTACCAGGTACCTGGTACCAGGCACCAAATAGCAAATTACGGCTTCTTCATTACTTATATAAGAAGAAGGGCAGTTTTCGATTTACACCATTTATAATTACGAGGTTTTTAAAAACCGTTAAATGTTTATTTGCACAGTATTGCATCTATTTATTTACTGTTACTTATACAGTACACGACATGGTCCCCATCCATTGTGAAATTTTATGAGCACCGTGTAATGTCTTCTGAACAGCGTAGACATTTTTTATTTCCCTTTAACAGCATGTAGTTTGGAAACCTTGAATGCAAGTGTAACGGCAGGTCAAGTTTAAAATTATTTGGTAAATGAAAAAGGTTTTTACAACCGAGATACCCCTCCTTCAAATATAAAATTTAAAGATGCAATCTGTTTTGAACAAAGTAAACAATATTTGTGTGCATGTATTCTACATAATCTATTCGACTTTGCAAGAGCATCGATAATCAATGTGAGAAATTCATGCCCGTGACGACCAATACAATTGAAGAAAGCAAGAAGAACATATCGTAGAATCCGAATCTCACGGTAGCCACCGTTAAATATATTATTGAGATTTACAACACGGATTGCCTAACCGTTAGCCTATGCGTAATGCCTAAACCATCTTATCTAAACTCCAACTCCTAAGCCCAACTCGATTCCTAACGCTAACCTCTAATTCTAACTGTAAATACTAACCCTAGCCTGAAATTCTAACTCTTAAACCCAACATTAGCACCAACCTCTAACCCTATACCGGACGCTACCCTAATAGTAACTTGTAAGGGAGGCATGACGTGGAATGAAAGGGGTTAAATTAAGCCTACTCAAATGAAATAAGTAAGTATTCCTTAGAATTAGACGTTGTGAAGCCATATATCCTATCGTTACATTTATGTGTTCGCGCGGACTCCACGCAACCTGATAAACGCATGCAGGCGGCCAATCTGGCTCTACTTAGGGTCCAGGCACGCTGTCAACGAAAGAGTTCAACAAAAGGGATGGCGGGGGGCGGTACCTACCGATTTGAACAGTCACTGGGGCATTGACAAAACTTCTCGCAGAAGGTGCCGGCCTGACGACAGGAACAGAATTCATTGCATCGACTGCCCGGGTGGTCGCAGGGGTGGAACTGATGAGCGAAGCATCCGCTGGCTAACTCCGATCCACTGGCCGCCTGCCCCATGTGGGAACCCGAGTGTGTAGTGTCCTCGTCGTCCACTAGCAGGAAGTGAAATAAAATGGCATGACTTAGGAAAGGGTGTTTGGCGAAACAGAAGACATTGTCGGATGCGTTTACGCAGGTACAATTTAACCGGTGAGGTGAGCAAATTAGAGATGACATCGTCGAAATGATAACGGCAATCGTTCTGGACCGAATTTTCCGTATTTTTTGTCCCAGATCCGCGTATTTCGCCCATGTGCCCAGTCCACACCTGTACGGACACGTTAGCGGTGGCTGCCAAGCCGGTGTTGCCGTCTTTTATGCTAGCTGGCTAAGGAACCTCGTCGTCGGCACCCATGTGTGACCATTTTTACGCCCAAAAGGAGTTCTAGTAGAGCTGCGTTCGCTCAAGGTTACCCTCCGCCTGTTTTTTTTATCGATATAAGTTTTGGTGCGTGCTCAGAAATGCGGGTTTGCGACCTTTACCGGCTTCTCCAACAGAGTTCCTTCACAAGAACTGCATTGGACACGAGACGATTTGGGTCGTTTCATCACTTGACAGAGAGGGGGGCAGGGACAGTGTACAAGCGAATCAAAGCCACTCCAATGGGATCACCACGACCTGCTATTATCGCTGATGCGATATACAAGAATCTAAAGGCATTTGGCGTTTGCCAACACGGGCGTTGTGTGCGAACGATATCTTGTTCAACAGTAGTCGGGAATCTCAGAATTCCACGCACTCTTGAACCCCGTTCACTATGGGGGAAGATAAAAATGACCAATTATGTTCTGGTTCACCATGAGCTCAACAGGACCGGAAGACGGTATACAGGAGGCTCACCAAAACACGTCAGATCATGTGCTACCACACAGTAACCACTCTTTGGGTCATAGACGTACCTATATGCCGACTCCGCCTACAAGAGGTCAGATACCCATTGCAGCGAGTCAGGCGAAAACGTAGCTGAAACTCCGCTATCTTCGGTGAACGTTGACTTCCAACAGGTACTCCACAGCTATATAGAACGCAGCAGATGGTTTGTATCAACTATAAAGCCAACGGCATAACCACCAAAAGTCTAATGGGCGCTACCGTATTCGAAGCAGTTGCTCGTTTTTTGTAATCAACGGGACTCAATATCTAATATAGACACCCACCCCGTCACGAGACGAAGCGGTCATAGTCGTCTATCAAGTCTACTGCAGTTCCTATAAAATGATGTACTTGGGGAAAACCAGTACAAGATTGCAGGTTAGTGGGCGATTTTTTGTTGTATTGCAATCCACCAGATAGTTTGTGCGAAATATGAAACAGCAGCTGGCACAAATTCTCAAACTAGTCCGCACAAAACTTGGTCCGAAACTGAACGAGCGCGCGCATATTTTTTATCATAGTTTAGTGGCACTTATGCCGTCAGTGGTGTATTGCATGCAATGTTAAGTAAAAGTATGTTGGCTACCGTTTTCTATAAAATATATTTTGGATTTTGTAAAGGCCTCAAAAATCAATAGAAAAAGTCATAATACTTAAGTATACATTTTTATCGAGTGAGGTTTTTGCAGGCAGCCAAAAAGGCGTATTTGCAAAAGTCGGCATCTTGGATTACGCTCCAAAATATATAATATTAAAGTCTCAATTAAATTATCTTTCCTAATCGAAAAGGCATTTCAAAATTTCGATTAAAATTTAATGAGATAGGCCACTGGCTGTAAATCTTAACTTATCCGTTGTAGCAGCAAATGGAGGAATCAGACAAATCACACTCCTAAAGCAGGTTTGATTCAGATGAGCATACCGTCTAGGAAAATGCTTGGAAATGCTGCGTCTGGAAGTGCAATGACAAACACAGACAAAAGCTGCAGGCATCAAGATAGATTAGAGCAGGATTTCTCTCAAGAGTCACTGGGGAATACTATGTGCCGACCGGAAGTATATGTCTACCAATTAAAAATTGCTGCATCACGTGGGTGCCAACGAAACGATCCACTTTCAGATTGCTCATCTACAGGCCACTATGCTAGGCAAAGGAAAGCACAGTCTAGCGTGCGTACAGTGGTGATCCGAGTCTGTGCGCGGCAGGCTTGGGTGCGCTCCAGACCTCCGAGCGCCGAGCAGGCTCTTCACAGTCAACCGTGACCGCTTTTTCTTCTGTTTTCGTCGGCGCGTCGAATTGCTGCCCCCGCCGACAGCCAGAGCGAGGTCGGTGTGGCCCTCAGAGGCCGCCTGGCCACTGTCAGATGCGGCACTGTCTATTTCGATGACAGGGGGACATCCGCCATTGGAAGCAGCGCAGCAATCGAGGTTCAGTATTTCCTCGTTCTGATTGGTTACCAGAGTAGTTTGGCCAGCGTCAGGTCCGAGAAGAGAATTTACATCGACCGAAAGAATACGCACGGCATGGCGATGTATCTGGGGGGAGGAGTAAAGACGAATGCACTGGCTGTGGCAAGGTCAACTGTGAACAAATTTCACCGGAAGATAGCGAGGCAAACTGATCTTCACATACAACGAAGTCAACGACAGCTTAGCTGCATAGTATGACAAGGCAAATAGTTTTATTTAAAAGAACATTTTTGTGTGAAGACGCGTCAAGGTAGGTTGATTACATCTGAGGGCCCCTTTAGAAATAAATAAAACTGGAAACGCTACGGTGAACTTGAAAGACAGCGGTATAGTTGTTCTATCGTCTGTGCGGCAGGACTTCGGTATCGCGACGAATCTTGTCGCTCAAGACATGGTTGTAAAATACCGGCTAGGGATGAGTGTAATGGGCCGCTTAAATCCACACCGTCCAGCTGTACAGTAGATTGCCTAACTCATAAAATGTCGAGACCGAAATTTGAGTTGGTAGTAAGGCACACAGGTCGCGGTGTTATTTTAGTTTGTTGCATTGAACTGACGCGTAGAAAGCTATTTACTAATGAAGAATTCACTTCACGCCTGTTTATTGAACGGAAATTGGGGCCAAATCCGACGTTTCCTGATTTCCACGAATTTTCTTAGGCTAGTGAATGCTACAGATCAAAAGTTCTTAGTTGTGCAGGTTGCATTATAAACAAACACCAATATAAACGGGAAAAGTTTTAAAAATATCCTTTCGTGGAATGTAAAGTTTGGTTTTGGGTTGACGAAAATCAGATAAATGCAGGTAAGAGAAATCGCATTTTTTAAAACAAGAGGGCGGATTCAGTTTAAAAAATTAGGTTTTGACAAATTTGTGATGTTTTTGTCATAAAATTAGTAGTAATCTTTTGTTGCTAGTTTGTTATACCACGCCGATATTTGGCACCTTAAACAAATGTTCTGAAGCCACGACACATCATAACTTTTCTCTGTTACGCTGTGCGCGAGATATGTGCCGATAATTTCTACCTGCGGTTGACTACGAACTAATATGGAAATTGGAATCGGAACTGGGCACTCTGTTGGACATTTTCAACCCTTAAACGGGGGCCAAAAGTAAAAAACTATAGCGAAAAACGCTCCAATATAGAGGAAGGTTAGTTCTTTCATTTCTAGCCGAAAGATATCACCGTTTCTAGGGATGTCTAAAAACCGGTCATCTTCCACATTGTTACATTGACTTTAAAGGTAAAAAGATAAAGTACGCAGTTATTTGACAGCGAAATATATAATCAAAGGATCTGTTAAGGAGATAACTTAGTACGGAAAGTTTTTTAATTGTTCTTAGGCATATTAATTGCCGAATTGTGTTGTGGGCATATATTTTCTCAGCAACGGCTTTTTATTTTTGGGTGAGTCTACAAACATTACCTAAACGGCCATCTGCATTTCAAAGAATGTCTCAAAACTCATTACTGTGGTAAATCCTTTGAGGAAATATCTTATTTTGAAAGTTTTAATAAACACAGAACTTAATTTACATTTATGGGCAATCGATGAAAACACTGAACACCCGTAAAGTATTCGCTACTATTTCAAGGACTATCTGAAACTCATTATAATCGAACACACGAAGTACTTATAAATAATTAACGAAAGGAAAGCCTTCTTAATAAACGCAAAATTGTACATTTAAGATTTCCCTTAACAATTCTATTTAATTGAACTCACGGCTCCCGGTGGGGCCTCGTAGCTCAGTTGACTAGAGCGTTGGTGCTGGCATGTGTTGGAATCCCACCGAGGCCGCCGAGTTTTTCACATGAGGGTCGAAGGAATTCTACGTTTTTTTTTGTTGTTGACCGACCTGTCAACAAGTGAGTTTAGGAAAGATTTTATTCCTATGACGTCCCTGTGGGCACAATCAATGGAAGTCTGTTTGTCTTGGTCAAACGCATCTAAAACGATGTACAAACGGAGGAAAAACCACCAATACTCGCGATAGTTCGACCGTCGTAGTCCTACGATTTCCACCGTATGCTCCATTAAAGGGTGGTGCAGGGACGGTGACTTGCGCGTGAATTAGTTTTAAGTGATAGTAGCCTTGCGCTGCAGCTACCGCACTCTCTCCTCCTCTCCCACCTGAGCCCGGTGTCAAGACAGAGTCAAGAAGACCGGAGGCGGGAGAGGACGCAGGTGGCTGGCGCGGCCGGGTCCCCTAAGTCCTAGCCGCCCCTAGGCGGGCCACCACACCTGCCATGTTCGGCATTTGTTAGCGGAGCGCAACCCGAATAACGCATGCCATGCCCTGATGTGGCCCCCGTGTTGGTTCAACGCATCTACCACGTGGCCCGTTTAGGGGGCACAAGAGAGATGTCAGCAACACCCGGTATTCCCAGCCGGTCACCCATGCAAGTACTAGCCGGGCCAAACGTAGTTCAACTTCGGTGATCGGACGAGAACCGGTGCTTTCTACGTGGTATGGTCGCTGACAGAGGAGGAAAAACCGCCAATACTCGCGAAGCCTTGTTCGAATATACATTGAAAATTTAGACTGCTTTGTAACGGCCATACATTACGTTGACCATAATCTGAAAGATGTGTGCGAAACTCAGGAAAGGACTACTTTCTACTTTTGCCGCTTTATTCACTGGTTTTTTGCACGGACGGGCTTCTTTAACATTTAAAATTTCGGTTTATTTAAGTACACCGATTTTTCGCGGTTTCGGAATTTGCCACTTTTCTAAACCAATTAGTATTTCTATACAACGAAAGAGCATTCAACTGGAAGTTTTGCGTAAAAACCGATAACCTCGTTCTAACCTTACCTAATTATTCGTAGAGTAACCTATTAAACAATACTCACACATTTGACTTAGGGGACCCATCGATGGTCCGAATCCTTTACAGATGCGAGGTGAATCGTGGAAAACTGACGTGACACATCTGATGCTGTTTGTCAAAACGCGGTTGCCCGTATGAAACTGTAGTGGTTAGCAAATAAGCTGTACATCAACTGATCGGTTCTACGGAAGCAAATGGATTGTGTTTAGATGTCGAAAAATGTTCACACGCAGAACATAAGTGTACAACGTCTTTGTTGTGGTCAGACACATTGAGCTCTTATAGCTACTACAACTACTAACAATCTACACGTTTCGATCCAAAAACGGATTGACTTCCTCAAATGTCAGACAGAGGGAGTCAGTACGCGATCTACTGCATATAATGGTAACGTGTAAGAACACTACCGTTAGTTAGGGGCTCACCCCAATTCATACAACGGGTCACTCCATGCGGAGCCATTGAATCCGGTTAGAACAATACACGATAAGGCATCGGACTATTATCCCTCTCCCCGGTAATATGGGTGGCCTAGTGAAATATCCCAGGAAGCCAAAATATTCCCCTCTCCCAACCTTAACCCCAACACTAACCTTGAAGCAAACCCTCACCCTAACCCTAAACCTGGCCTAAGCTAACACTAAAACTAAGTTGCCTGGAAATAGGCGGAGGGGTTCCCACTTCCGTGCCTTGATTTGCGACGATGAGAAGGTAGGCCAACTTATAGGAACCGGTGGGTATTATGTCTGTCACGCAAAACCCAGCTCCTTGTCAGACAATCCTAATGTGGGTGACTACCGGGCCTGTCCAATAAGACGCTTACGCCGCGCATATGCATAGACGCATTCGGATCGCTGATCCACTCAGTTTTATGCGAATATCTATTGGAACTCACCCGATCGTCTGGCACGCACACCCATGCAGCCCGTGGTTGATCACAGCGAGTACGTGTACACACAGTGCCAGCTCTTTGCGTTCCACTGCGAGACAGAACGGGAGCCATGAGGAACTAATAGTTACCTATAATTATCACCGAGAATCAAAAGCATGGAAAGCTAGTAGAGACAGATAACGTCCCGAGTAATTTTCATCCGTCAATGGATTTGATCCTCTGGTGGTGCACCACCTGGGGTTGGGTATGACTGGCTGACGACGGCAAATAAGCCAGAAATGGCCACTCCAGTCTCCTTCGTCTTTTTCGGCAATTAGTAGAGGATTTTGGCCTCGTAGCTCAGTTGGCTAGAGCGTTGGCTGTACTAAAGCCTTCCCCTTGCTGGCGTGGGTTCGAATCCCGCCGAGGCCACCGAGTTTTTCACAAGTGGGTCAAAGGAATTTGTCAGCAATATTCATCTCCTGAGTAATTTTCAAAGGTAGTAACTCTTGTGGTAAAATCAAAAGGAGACTCCGTAAAACCATCGAACGAACGCACATTGCTACCATTTTTTAAATTTTAACCCGAGAGGTTAACGGGCCCACGGTTCCCTGGTAAGCGTTCGACTCAAACACGGTTTCTAATGCCAGGTCCCGCAAACCTGGAGTTGGGTATGGCTAGTGGATAACGACTAATAGACTGGAAATGAACATCCTGGTCTCCTCTTGTCGGTACACCTTCCAGCCTACAGTAGTGGAAGAGATGCGATTGCCTGCCCTGAAAATTTCAAATTCGCACGTTCCAAAAGCTGATAGGTTAATACCCTCGCCCTTATTGTACAGCAGATGTGCTATCCCGCGAACTGTTAACCAAAATCCTAAAATGTGACTACTTAAGTAGTTGTGTCAGTTATCGTGCATCCTAATTTAGAGAAAATCCAGTTGTGTCAGGATGCCGGCTTTTGAATGCGCTTCGTGCCATCTGCCTCTAAAAACCACTATGTAAACAATGGCTACATATATAGTAGGCATTTTTTCTAATGGGATTTTCGATGCCCTTAAGAATTCAAATATTTTATAGAAAATATGGACGAAAACATTCTGTCTTGTCCGAATTTCGTAACAAATTACGTCTTCAAATTTTATGATCTAAAAAGGGTTTGTTAGTTTTACAACACTTGCAATTGCCCAATTATGTTGAACCCGGCTTGACGTTTCACTTGCATTCAGGCTTCGAACCTACACGCTGTATACATTCCCTCTAAGGAAAATTATGCATTTCTCTACGCTCTCCGGATGTCATATAGTGCTCATAAAATGTTACAATGGGCGTGGATTGTTGCATTAATAAATGGATGGTTATATGCATCATGAAAGGTCATTTAAAGGTCTTTAAAAACTTCATAAATAAGAAACTTATACAAACTGAAAGACTACCTCTACTCAGGTATAAAATTTGAAAAAGACATAATTTACTGCCAAATGAATTGATGCAAGGAAGAATTTTTTCCTGCAAGTCCTATGACATTAATTGGACGTTATAAAGACATCGAAAATGAATGGAAAATCCTGCTACTTAAGTAGTCATTGGTTACAGGGTGCAGTTTTTGCAGGCAGTTAGAAAGAAGCTCCTACAAAAGCCGGCATCCTGGCACGAGTGATTTATTTCGACACGAGGCTGTGTGATAATTAGCATTACAACACTGCATAAAGTTACCTCAACGCAGGTACGGGTCTTGATGAGTCCGGCCAGCACGCAGCACCAGGTATTGTTCAGGAAGGAGGGCTGCCCTGCGGGGATGTAGAGTGGAGCAAGAGTGTCAAAGAGTGTGGATTCGGAGACCTCCCATTGCGAATCCTCTGTCTTTGCCGAAGCGCAGCCGCCCGGGCTTCGGATGCAGTTCGGACCACAAAGGGGCAGAGCTGCCCCGTAAAAAAAACAAAAAAGAGGCTTAAGTGATACGAGAGACATAATTGTTGTGTAAAAATGTTCCTTGTGGTTTTTATTCATTACCAGCAATGAGGTGGGGGGCAAAATAAGCAAAAGAGCACAAACGGGTTGGGTTGGCTGACAACGTCCACCGCAATCCGCGTCGTCTCTCGGTCCTCCCCTCCTGCAGCATCACAGGACGCTATGTGATGGCTCGTGAGGGCTCTAGATTGGGCCCCCAAGGCAGAACAGAACGATTATATCCCGTAACCCCATCGGTGACCGCCACCTTATCCTAATTCCTCTACCCGATCACACAACGGGCCCATGGCTTAATGGTAGAGCGCAAGACTCAATGACCAAAGACCCCGGGTTCAAATCTCGGGTGAACCATACCTGGGGTTGGGTATGACTGATTGATGAGGGCTACTAAGTGAGATGTGGTCATTCCGGCTGCCCTTATCCGTGTCGATATTCCGTTATTACGCCATGCGACTGCCTACGAGGACTCGAGATGGGGCTCCAAGGCACAACAGAACCAACACGTCCCGTAACCTGGTCGATGAACGTACTGTCAACGATAGTAATATAAAATCGTTGTAAACTAGTAATTTAAAAGTGCACATAGAGCACCGAAAAAACAGCTACTGTTTCCAGATTTGTACCCATATTTCACGTAAAAAGAATGAATTTGAAGGTGGTAAACATACTTAACACTCAGGTTACATACATGCAGCGCCAACAGCCTTTACTGACCAACGATGACTCCACATGGTTTGTGTAGACTTGTAGGGATGAAGGGCGCAGTCGTACTTAAAACAGCGCCTGCAGAACAGTGCTCGGAAGGTGTGCAGGGCATCATGGCGAGAGGGTCGCTGGTCTCGGCCTGGTCGAAAACTGTTAGCCACCTCCCGCGGACTGTCCAGGTTAGGACAGGATGCAGTGCCCGTTTCAAGGATCTGGAGCGAGAAAGATGAGGGTAGGGGGAGCATATACACCTATCGGCAGACGGCAGCCAGACCCCGTCCGAAACATAGCTGACTTTCGTTACCTAATCGTCAGACCCGTCACGTGATCTGGTGTGGAGGGTTATTAATAACCACGAGAGGGACAGAGAGAAGAAAATTTTCTAAAGAGTCGTTTGATTTTGGTATGATGGAGGTCAATGGAGAAACCGGAGTTTCACAAATTTTCAGAAGCTTGGGCATCGGTCCAACTATTACTACTATTGCTAATACTACTACTGCTAATACTACTAGTGGTGGTCGAAGTAGTAGTAGTATGCATTTTTCCTACTCATTTTCGGTGCCATTTTAAATTCAAATATCTTTTAGTGAAAACAAGCATGGAAATAATCTTTCTTGCACGCCTTTTTGTAGAAAATAACTTCTTAAATTTTTTTACTCAAAGAAAGAGTATCTTTCGGTTTGAAAATTTTTTTAAGACCATGAAATGACAATGCAAACAGCATCGTATCTGTCAATCTATTAATGTTGTTTACGAAGTATCCAACACCGTCCGCAATTTTTATATGGTGTATTCCTAATTGCATAGAGGAATGACTGATTTTCCTTACATTGAAGGTATGCGGCTTGTAGACTAAACCCTAAACGAAAATGCAACGACAGATCGGGCTCAAAATTAAACGATAAAAAACTTTTTTTGAAAAAACAAAAGCCACCCGTCCCTTGGATACAAAATGTGAAGGAAGCGTGACTTGCTACCAAATTAGTTGAAGAAATAATATTTTTATTTATGTTTTCTAAAGAGGATAATTGAATACATAAAGGCAGGGCGAATCAATTGCCAAAATATATACTACTCAAGTAGCCATTTTTGCGGGCGGTCGAGCAGTGCAATCAAATTTCGGCTACGCGATACCTTTATTATTATTATTATTATTATAAGTAATCTTTCCCACTAAAACGCATTTCAGAATTTCGGTTAACGTTTCATTAATTCGGTCTTTTATCATAGCATAAAGGAGCATTGAAAATAATTAGGTAGTATCAGAATAAACAACAATAAGCGGAAAAAGGATTGTTAAGAGGGTCCTTTCGAGCGATATTTTTCTATAGAATCCAGAAAAAGAAATGCGGGAAGCAACGAATTTTGTAAATGAAGTCATCATGTGGGGTGCTTCGGAGAAAACGGCATTTCGACATGACCGGACAATACGGCAAGCCGTATTCAAGACGATTCTGGCGTAGGCAAACGTGATCATAATCATAATAGTGACTTGAACCGCGAGAGAAACCACTGCTTAAGGTGTTTTAGCCTTAAATTTTAGAAAATTTAAAAACAGCATACCGTGGAAGCACCTCCCCTCGATTTGACGTCGCAGTAACGAATTTGGAGCTTGTTCGCCTCCTCCACATTTCCGAATGTACAAGCAATCGCCTTTAAAAACAAGCAAACTGGTATTAATAGATCAGCTGCCAGTGAGAAGGCTTCCCCAAAAAGAGCCAATAAAATTCTGGCCAAGAGCAGACAGAGGCAGGCAAAGGAAAACACACCTGGAAGACAGCTTCAGGGATACTTAAGTCGGTGGAAACACACAGTTTTGATAGGTTAGAAGTTTCGCCTTGAGCACTCGCAACCGGCGTAGACGGCGGCGGACGGTTTGGAGACGACATCCGTTTTTCTGGTTCTGGCATTCGGATCAGTGACGCTGTCGAGGGTTCCTGAAGGGAAAGCACGAGAAAGTTACCTGGATAGCAGCCATTAAGATGGTAACTGTAAGAGCCACATATGGTACCTTCGGAGACGGAGGAGTCTGTGGTTCTTCAATGCGTCGTCGCTTAGCTTGAGGCTCCCTCCGAGGAGTTGAAATGACCGCAGACCTGGCCGATGGCGAGGAGGGTTCGGAGGTGACAACAGTCGCATCGGTGGCCGCGGTCCCATACCTCCGCCCCGTTTGTTCCCCATTCTCTCCTTCTATGTATGAGGCCACAATTATAACATCATCATCAGCGGACTCGGCGTCCGCAGCCGAAGTGTCGGGATGCCCGCAGTTTTCCGTCGGCTCCGTGGCCTTTCCAGTCACCTCATCCTGCGCGCTGGGGCTGGTTACGGGAGGAAGAAGCCAGGCAGGCAGGCCATTGCTGCCGTGCAGAATGCTAGGCCACTGGTTGGCCACCTCCTCCACCAGCTGCACCACCAGCTCTTCGTCAAAGTCGAATGGAAAGTTTCCATGGAGACGACCATCGTAGTTGTTGAGCAGTTCCTCCAAGAAGGAGACATCTTCCTGTGCCTGGTCATCTCCAATGTAGGGCAGATTAGCCAACTCGGTCTCGTCCTCCACGGAGAAGTTCTGCTGCACTGGAGCCCAACTACACATTGAGGGAACCGGATCGATCTGTTTAATGTCAGAAAAAGAGAGCGAGTGAATAGAGGGCTTGCTGGCGGTCTTAGAGGGGTGCGAAGTGGTGAGTAAACTCTAAGTTTGTAGTTGAAAATTTTTCAAGACCGTGCGATGTCTATTCGCACAGCATCGTTTGCGTCCTTTTATAAATCCTGCCCCATAAACTACACAAGATGACTCACATTTAGTGCAAAAAGATATCAGCAACAAATGACGATTTTGTACTCGGGTGGGGCAATGTATGCCTTTCCTTACAGGGAAAGTAAAGTGCATTAATAACAGTGATAATTAAATTCCCAGGTGGTATGTCAAAGGAAGAAGAGGCTTCCATGGGGATATTTTTATTAGGTGTCAGACGTTTCGGGTGATTGTTTCGGCTACCCATCTTCAGAGACTGGAGTCATGCTCATGGCTCTCATTATATGCCATTCGTTGCCTTGTGTCTGGTGGACCACCTGTCTGGCTGCGTCGGTCACGCATCTCGCCATAGCCTGTGTCGCCATCGTCGCCCCCCACTAACAGGCTGCGTTTGAATCGACCGGCTTTTCACCACGGCTTGTTTCATCGCCGTTCTCCATGGTCGCGGAGACGATTGGCAGCCGCGATTGTTCTACGCCCTGGCGAATGCACGAGCCTCAGTTGGCTGTACGAAGGTTGGACCCAAAGCCAGAGGTCGCAACCCATGCCGAGCAGATAGGCCACGTCTTCAACTTTGACGCCGTTGAAATTGTGGGCCGAGGCGAGGATTCTACGTCAAGGCAGACAAAAGAAGCCTGTATGTCCACTGACCACTCAATCAACCGCCGCATTAAGTCGCTTGCCCCTTATCAGGGCGTAGAACAATCGAGGCCACAAATCGTCTCCGCGACCAACGAGCAAAAAGTGGCATATAATGAGCATGACTCTCCAGGCTCTGAAGATGGGTAGACGAAGCAATCACCCGAAACGTTAGGCATACTGCATACAGTATGGAAACCAAATGCGCAAATGTAACAAAAAGTCGGGTTCAAAACTGCAAGGAAAGTTAAAAAGTTTGCTTAAACCTCTTTTATTATAAATTTACTGCCAAAAGAGTACATGAAAGAATATTTTTGTACCTGGCGTGACTGCATGATAATCAATATTACAACCCTACTTAAGTAGTCTTTAAGTAGTCTTTCAGAATTTTAGTTATTTCATGAGACCGGTCATTAGGTAATAATTTCGAAGACGTAATCTCATGTCCTGCACTGCATTCTGGAGTTCATATACCAGAAACCACAAAAAGAACGTTGGAGGACCAATAAGGAGCCGGACCTCTCGCATCGGCATCATGCGGCAGCATAAACCGGCGAAACGCGTTTGTTTTCACCGAGAGCATGTTTGCACTCGTCTGGTGGCGTCTTGAAGTTTAATCGACGGCCGTCTCAGTGGCGTCGTACCCTGTGATATTGCAGGAGAACCGATATAGGGGGACTGGGGTGAATATTGTTGGCTTGTCAACCAACCATACAATAATCCTAGGTTTGAATAATGTATATGGATAATAGCATTGAGCAGCTCTCAGGGGGCAGGTTTTTAGATGCAGTAGGCAACTTTACAAGTGTCAGGGTTCCTTTAAAGCCTCCTTTGTCTTGTCTCGATAAGTTCTGTCCGGCTTTTCAAATCACACTCTCATTTCCCATCATTAGAGGTAAGCTAGTCAGCTCTGGCGTGAGCCGGTGATTGAGGCAGCCCGCAACTTTTAGTGGTAGTCGTCCATCTGGCACACAACTCTTGAACATGGAAATCGTAGCACAGTCGTTTTGAGTTCTTATTTTGCTGCATCCCCTCGCGGCAGCAGCGTCGGCGACAATACCGACAGTATCAGTCGTTTTCGGTATTTCATCACCAAACAGCAGAGGACACCTTTCGCAGTCGCTTAGAAGGTCGTTCGTCTCCTGTAGAATACTAAAAAAAAGATTCTGACTGCGTCAATCACCTATTGGGTCAAGACAAGCGAAATATTTAACAAACATGGCGTCTTACTGAGAAAAGTGGGCAGTTTTGTGTCGAGATTCTATGCGGTAATGAGTCTGTGGAGTCGCGCGAAAGGAACCTGTCGGGCAAAATGTTCGCTCATTTGGCAGTGCGCCAAGCCTTGTATGTATGCCATCCCAGGCGGGTAAAGGAAGAGAGAGTGCATTAGCTGCAGTGCAAGTCTAGTATCACCGTTTCTGCACCATCATGCTGTGGAGCGTACGGTGAACATCTTTGAAACCGACGGTCAAACTGTCGTATGTCATCATTATCCAAGGTTTTTTCAAAGGTTGCTCCCTTCCGGTGAGTTAAGTGCTAAAGACACTTAGGCGATTGCTTTCGGTTGAAAATCAGGGCACTGCTCCACAGCATGTTGTCCTAAGAGCGCTTGGGAAACTACTTCTAGAACATCGACCGCACCGCAACAAAAGTTCTTCGGTCCGAACTCTTGACCAACTAGTCCTAGGAATATGGATAGAGTTGTAAAGATATCAAGACGTGAAAAGGAATCAGGTTAAGACAGGTTAGGATGTAGGCAGGAACATGCGACCGATGAAACTGTGATCAGAGGCGTCATTGGCAGCTCCATTCTTTCTCACCAAATGGATCACTACGAGCGGCTTAGTCCGGCTTTGAAAATCCTAAACCACTTCTGATCAAGTTCTTGTCCATGAGCAAGGCTCATTCTGAGGATTGATAGCATTGTCTACTTAGTTGAGTATATTTTTAGAGTAATCCAACAGATTCATTTGAGTTTAGCTCTTTGACTGTATTGGATTGCAAAGTAAGAGTCGATGCCACTAGTGACATGCCCAGTTATTTTAATAATTTCTGAAAGTGCACAGAAAGTAAGAAGATAGCCGAAAGTTCGATCAGATTGTTCATTAGAAAGACCCCTTTGTAGTTTTCAAACGCCGTTTCAAACTTAAAGAGTTTGAAGAAATGGGTTCAACGCAGGGTGAGCTTTAGTGCAGTGTCTGACCTATCTGCGCGTGCCATAACGCAACTTAGTACGTTTTCATTCCCCGGCTGCGCTTCTCAAGAGATCAAAGGATCTGAGGAGACAACAGCTATCGTCATTCGGTCTCGTTCAGCAGCCATGGTTGATACCGGAGAGTGACCACTGGGCTCAGCGCAGCTTCGTAGAGGCACCTCGTGATCATCTAGATATTCGGCACAGCTGCCAGTTCACGAGTGTGACAATATCTTCCTGCACAGATCAAACACACTGCACGCACCAGCAGTGATAAAAGAACAGTAAATAGTCTAGGGGAGAAATCAAAATACTGACTGAAAGACGGCCGTCAAAGCAAAATTGTATCAGTACTTGGGAAAAGGTAGTGAAGTTAAAAATGGAAAACCCATCTGGTTCCTGTTTGTAAAATCATTACTAGATACATATATGCATATCTTCTTACCGGTGGCATCATGGAAACACCGACGCGAGCGAATCGACCGTTAATTTTTGCCTCAAAACGTCCCATTTGGCTGTATAGTTGTGGAATCTCTACAGGTGCCGCTAATAAAGGAGGACTGATTGCCATTTTGTCCGCGGATCCCGCTACACCTCTTTGATTTCTCTGGTTCACTTTGTTTACCCAGTTGAAGGCCTTCGCTGAGACCAACTGTTGACTAATCAGAGCATCATTATCCGTGTAGACACGTGCAATGTTGGTCCACTTGCCCAGCAGATGCTGTCTACGCAGCTTGAGGTAAATTTCGCGAATGACCGTCTGGAAACGGCGTCGTCTCTCTGCAGGTCGACTATTACTGGAGGCGTGAGTGGTGGCAGCGAAGGAACCGTTCACAGAGGTCTCTGTCGTCACTGCTACCATCCCCGATGACGCCGCTCGACGTTTGCGGCCAGCGCTTTGACGAGGATGGCGAAGGGGCATGGCTTCGGCATCTGCAGCCTGAGATCGCGACGCCTCAGGACGTCGATTTCTTGTGATACCCTACATCAAAAAGTGCATTTTAGGGAGGCATACATACGTCTGAGGTCTGCTGATCAATCGCTTAAATTCCTCCAAGGAGCCTTCGCCATTAAGATTAGCGTACAAACAGTGAAAGTTGCAGAAAAAAACTGTATAACAGGTTAAAAACGTCTAGTGCCCTGAGGCTTTTTGCTAATATTAAGGTAATTGGTCCACCAGTACCAAAATGCTTGAATTTAGTACTGTAGAACTCCCTGGCTCACGGAAAACAACGAAGTCATTAATCAAGGAAGCACGGCTGCGCGTGCTTCCTTCCGCATTCGACCGTTAGAAAGGACTAATCTTGTGACTGACAAAACACTATTGGGAGCCTAAAGATACAACCAGAGGTCGCATTAACATAAACTCTCGGACACTGTGTAACATAGACTATTTTGTGTTTTTCTACGTGGTGATAAAGCTAGACTAATTTCTTGCGAAGAAAGGTAGCGAAACATGGAGAAGTAAACGTCATAAAGTATGCGGCCTCTTGCTTATCTGTGTTTGCGGCATTGAAAGCTGGGCTAGCAAACGTAGTTTATTGTGTTTCGACTTTAAACAGTCACGAATAGGAACAACCTATATTTTAATGCCGTCTAAGGTTAAAAAGGAAGAAGTCGGGGACGCATGCAATGGAAGTGGTGGACGAATGCGCCTCCTCAACTTTTACGACTTTCATAGCTTTCATCCGCAGTACAGCTGAAAACCGTCTATTAGCAGCATTTTCTTTCAGTGGTGCCAGCGACAACAAACAAACTTGGTATTTACAAATAGAGGAACAGAAACGCAAATGAACACTCAGCAGACCGGCTATCGAAAGAAGGTTACAGGTGTAAAAATGTGTATTTGTGCAAAAATTGTGTTCAAGCCACAGAAATCACATCTTGTGCGAGCGTTATTTTGATATGTAACAGCAAGTGATCAGTTGACTCGGCGGCGCTTGCCTCTGAAGCCACCCTAAAATGACAGGCAGAAAAAAACAGAATGAGGAGGTAGGTGGCGAAGACACAACAGACACACAGATACAACAGTGCATTGGAAACTGGTAACTGGATGATGATTTTAAACGTAATTTACTATCATTATCCCATTAAAAGATGTTTAAGGGACTTAATGGGGGGGGGAATAAAAGTACGAATTTTACGCTCCGGGAGTCAACTTACACCCTGCTTGCCCCTTCCTCCAGCTTTCCGTTTTCGAGCGTTCAGAGTATCAATAAGTGTAGTCCAGAATTCTTTTTCTTCATCGCCTGTAAAAGGATTTTTTTAGGAAAGGCCAGTTAGCATCAGTTCCGGTTTCAACTTCAAAAAACACGGTAGACGCCTGTACCGCCCCAGGTTCAATATCAACTCACGCGTCACACTGATTATAATATTTCGAAAAAGTAAATACGGGTATAAAACGCCAGCAGAGCATAATGAAACTGTTGTGTTTTGTTGGGAGGTTGGTCAATTGTTGGGATTAAGATCCCAAAGGCCGAGAGGATCACGGCGACATTGTTGGTTAGTAGACAGTGGCAGATTTTTATCCCAGAACAAACGTAGTTTTTTTTAATTTCGCATTTGTGCGCAAATAGAGGAAAACCCAAGAATTAAAAGGCAAACTAATAAGGCAATATCGACTTTCGGGATTTAGAACAAGCAGATGACCACTTCGTGCAAAATAAAAATCTTACACCTACAAGGGCTTGGCTTACCAGAAATCACACGCCCAGTGAGGTGGCAATCTTTGTACGTAATTTTGCCATCTTCGAAGGCTTTGGTTAATTTTTCTAAAGCATTAGCCGCGGTGTTTGGTTCCTTAAAACGCACTACGGCCTTTCTTTCTTCTGAATTTACATCGATCCACGCGATTGGTACGGTGTTTTCAAGCTAAAATAGAAAAAAACAAATGGGGATTGGATGAGGCGTTTTCATGAATGGCAGGCACAAATAACATGGCCCAATTCTTGGTCTTGGGAAAAGCATCAAGAGCAGCGGTAAATAAACATGCAACAATGACAGTGGACGCACGATTAAGGTTATAATTACCTTTGAATTAAGCCATTCCTTTAGACTGCTAACCGTCTGCTGTCCATCGCCACTATTGGTACCGTTCGTGGTTTCTGACTTGTCCTCTATTGGTTCTTCGGTCGGGGCCGTGTTATCCTTTTCATCACTAACGGGTTCATCCCCAGCGGAATCTGGTTTCTTCAGAGCGGCCTTAGCTACAAAAAAAGGTCGAAAGTTGAAAATCAGTTTTTGTAGGCGGAAGCTCCACAAACTGCGAAAACGTTGACAAAAAGACTATACCTGTTGTGGATGCAGGAAGACCCTCCAATTCAATCAGGGCACCCGGAGTCATCCTGGAGGCGACTTCAGCATTGCGACGGTCCTGGGAAGCAGCGTTTTTCTTCGCCTTTTCCTCATCTCGTAGTTTCCTTTCCTCGCTTTTCTCTTCCATATAAGTCTTGCTATAATGGAATCGATAGTTTCTATTCAAAAAGAGCAGAAACTGTTATTAAGCCGCGGACCCTGCCCGTGAACAAAAAACATGTGGGCACGAAAACTGTCATGTACTAAATACTAAACGTGTCTGGCTTTTGTGATATCGGAAAAGTCGTTTGGTGTCCACTAATCCAGTGCAAGTACAGGAAAAGTTACTAATCACGTACTACCACTTCCTGATAAGTGAATTTCCTTTGTATTCCGCAGATTCGGTTGACTCCAGAAACTTTTTGGCGTCCTCATTAGTTTTGAACGTTGCAAATATACTTCCCTACAGACGTCAGCTGAAAATTGCGCACTAACCTTGAACTTTTTGTTTGGAAACCGTCTACAAAACACATCGTGGGTCGGGCCAGCAACTTCCTCTACCCAGCTCATAATCTCATCCAGTGTTGCGTCGAGGGGAAAACCTTTGGCATAAACGGCTTTATCTGCATGAAGTTCGAGGGCATCGTTAAGAGTTGTTGGAGCAGGGTTAGACGGTGCACGACGAATACCCTCGGGACCAACCTCCACAAGAGTTGAATCCGAAAGAGCCTTCTTAATTATGTCAATGTCGGTAGTCAAGCTACTCAGTCGCTTGAATTTAAGCAGTACGTCAAAGGGAAGCCCTAAAAATACGTAGAAAAAAGAGGCAACTTACATCCGCCTTTCTCTTGCAGAGTGTTTTTCAAGAAGTTATCCTTTGACAAGTTAATGTCACCGAAATAGTACTAAAAGTAACGGTAAATAACCTTTTTTGAAATTTTACCTCGACCTGTCTTAAAATTTTAGCTGTCAACTCCGAGTCGGACATTGTTGGTAGCGGAGCGTGCTCAATTTCAGACTTGTGACAGCCGCCTACGATCTTTGCCTAGTAAAACCCAGTTTGTTCTTATAAGGAGAATAATTCAGTGAATTGCCTGCTTTAGTTCATTATCTCTCAAAAACTTTGTAGTTTTTTACGCAATAAAGGTCTGTGTATGCTTTGGGAGGCCTTTAAGTTGACTTGCTTTAATTGTGGTATAAAAAGCATTAGACTTAAATCAACGTTAGAAGAGCAATTAGTAAAACATTTCCCTTAGTCTGGCAACTAAAGATAAAAATTCTGGATGAATCCTGTAAAGCAATAATTTCTGCGTGTTTTCTATCTCTACTTTGAACTCTGCATTGATGCGAAGCTTTATTTAAATACTGGGATTTCCGCAGACATCTTGAAAGAGGCGACGGTGAGTTTGCGCTTCCTAGTGCTATGAGGTTCAGATCCTTTCACTCTCCTCATGAAAATGTCATGAAATGAGTAATTTCTATGTTATTTTTGAAGTTTAAATTTATATTTAAATACATGACTGGCTTCTAGGTGGGACAGAACGTTATCTGTTGATACGTTTACTAAGTTGCAATAGCCGTTATGCCTTAATTCGATTCTGCAACGGTACTCACTTGTAAAATATTATGTGATTTGGAGCTCAATTTAGAGCCCTCGGGGGAATTCGCATGGCTCCTTATGATTTATGTTGATGCTATGTAAACGGCAATATAAAGGGAGACTTCAATAGTCATTCCTCGCATGTTAGACGTCATCAACCAGTCATACACATTCCCAATTGCCGATCATCTGAGAATTAAACTTGCAGCCTATTTTCATTGAGTGTAATACTCTTGAGCCAAGGGAGTGCTTTTCGTCGCTAGTGATCGGGAATATGAACCATGGAGGTGCGGTGTTCACCGATCTGGTAAAGAAAAACTTATGGTCCGATGTGCCTTGAAGCACACTTAAGAGCCATCGTGGGCAGTTGCAAAGTGACTTGGGGTATGTGTTGATAAAATCGAACGGAAAAAGACGAGGAAAACTGGAATGGCCATTTCTTGCTTATAAACAGGCATCAGCCAGTCATACCCAAACCCAGGCACAGATCACCCCAGAATTGGACCCACGACGTTTGCTTATTGAGTGTAACACCCTAACATTGAGCCACTGGCTCGTTCTTTTGTCCATTGTGATCAGGAATATGAAAAATGAAAGTGCGGCGTACACTGGTTTGGTTTAGGAAATCATATGTTCCGTTGTGTCTTGGAGCTCCTACAGAGACCCCGCGTACGGTCGCATAGCGACTTGAGATTTATGTTAATAAAATCGAACGAAAAATGATTAGGGAAACCGAATGGTCATTTCTGGTTTACTAGCCGCCATCAGTCAGTCATGCCTAATCCCAGGTGTGGAGAAATCGAGAATTGAACCCGCGAATCTTGGTCATCGAGTGTAAAAATCTACCATATAGCCACGGACCTGTTGTTATGCTGTTTGCGATCGGGAATATGAGCTACAAAAGTGTGGTGTTCACCGATCTGGTTAAGAAACACTTATTTTCGTGTGTGCCTTGCAGCTCTTTTTAGAGACCTCAAGGGTAGTTGCATAGGGACCTGAAATATATGTTAATAAGTTGGAAGCCATTTCTGGCTTATTAGCCGGCATCAGCCTGTAATACCCAATCCTAGGTTTAAACCACCCGATATTCGTACACACGACACTTGGGCATTGAGCGTAATACTCTACCCCTGAGCCACGGACCCGTTGTTTAGTCAGTTGTGGTCCGGAATATGAACTATGAAAATGTGGTTTTCACTTATCTGGTTAAGTAAAACTAATGTGCCACTCTGCCTTGAAGCTCCTTGTGGAGACCTCGCGGACAATCGCATAACGACTTGCGGTGTATGCTGATACGATGGAACTGACAAAGATAAAAGAGACTGGATTGACAATTACTGGCTTATGAGCCGTCATTAGGCAGTCATACCCAATCTCTGGCGTGGAGCACCCGAGAAATAAACATGCGAACTTGGGTCATTGACAGTTACACCGAACTGGTAAGGAACACTTATGTTCCGGTGTGCCTTGGATGTCTGTTTAGAGCCCTCGCGGGCATTTGCATAGCCCCTTGAGTTATATAATGAAAATATGGAATCGATAAACACAAGGGAGACTCGAATGACCGTTTCAGGCTTATTTGCGATCATCAGCCAGTCAAAACCCAATCCCAGGGGTGAAGCACCCGTGAATTGTGGTCATTGAGTGTAAAAATCTACCATTGAGCCACGGAAGTGTTGTTTTGTCGGTTGCAAATGGGAAAAGGGAACTATTTAATTGTAATGTTTATCAATCTGTTAAGGAACACTTCTGTTCCGAGGTACCTGGAGGCTCACTTTATAGCCCTCATGGGCAGTCGCATAAAAATTTGACATATATTTTGATACGACAGAGTCGAAAAGTAAAAGGGAGACCAGAATGGCCATTTCTGGCGTATTGGCCGTAATCAGCCAGCCAAACCAAATTCCAGGTGTGTATCACTGAGAATGGAACGCGCGATGTTTGGCTATTAAGGGTCTCTCTCTACCATTGAAACACGGGCAGTTTTTTTGGTCGCTAACATTAAGGAATATTAACTATCGAGGCATGGTATTAACCGATCTGGTAAGGAACACTTCTGTTAAGGTTTTCCTCGGAGCACATTTTAGAGACCTCGCCAGCAGTCGCATAGAGACTTTCGATATATGTTGACAAGATGGAACCGAAAAGGACAAGGGAGAGCCGAACGGCCATTACTGGCTTATTGGCCGTCATCAGCCAGTCATAACCAATCAGACGTGCGGACCATCCAAGTTTCTGACACGCAAGAATTGGGTGTTGAGTGTAACAATCTACGATTGAGCCACAGGAGCGTTGTTTCGTCTCTTGCTATTGGGAATATGAAGTATGGATTTGTGTTGTCCACTGATCTTGTTAAGAAAAACTTATTTTTCTCTGTGCCCTTGAGCTTACTAAGGAGCCCTGATAGACCGTCGAAAAACGGTCTTGAGATATATGTCAATAAGATGGAGCCGACAAATACAAGGGAGACAAGAACAGCTATTTCTTGCATATTGGCCGACATCAGACAGTCATACCTAATCAAAGATGTGGATCAACCGACAATTGAAAGGGCATCCTTCGGCCATAACGTGTTACAATCTACCACTGAAACACGAGCTCCTTGTTAAGTCGCTTTCAATCGGAAATATGAAATATGTAGGAGTGGTATGCACCGATCTGGTAAGGAACACTTATGTTCCGGTGTGCCTTCGTGCTCACTTTATAGCCCTCACGGACAGTCGCATACGCCGTTAGTTATATGTTGGCAATATGGAATCGAGAAACACAAAGGAGACTGGAATGAAATTTCAGGCTTATTAACGATCATCAGCCAGTCATACCCAATCCCAGGTGTGGAGCAATTGAGAATTGAACCCGTTAATTGTGGTCATTGAGTGTAAAAAAATCTACCATTGAGCCACGGAGGCGTTGTTTTTGTCGGTTGAAAATGGGAATATGAACTATGAAAGTGTGCTTTTCATTGATTTGGTAAGGAAACCATTATGTTCCGGTGTACCTGGGAGCTCACTTCATAGTTCTCACTGGTAGTCGCATAACTACTTGAGAAACATGTCAATAAGATGGAACCGAAAACGTCAAGGGGGACCGGAATGGCCAATTCTGGCGTATTGGCCGTTATCATACATCCAAAACTAAATTCCAGGTGTGTATCACACGAGAATTGAACATGCAATCGTTGGCCATTAAGTGTAACACTCTATCATTGAACCACGGGCCCGTTGTTAAGTCGCTTCGGATTGGGAATATGAACTATAGAGGCATGGTCTTCACCGAGCTGGTAAGGAGAACTTATCTTCCGGTGTGCCTTGGTGCTCACTTTATAGCCCTCGCGGACAGTCGCATACGCCATGAGTAATATGTTGGCAATATGGAATCGAAAAAGACGAGGGAGACCAGAATGACCATTACTGCTCATAGTCCATAATCAGCCATCCATACCTAATCCCGGGTTTGCAGCACCCGAGAATGGAACCCACGAATTGTGGTCATTGAGGGTAAAAATCTACCATTGAGCCACGGGAGCGTTGTTTTATCTCTTGCGATCGGGAATCTAACCTATGAATGTGTGCTGTATTCTGATCGCATTAAGTAAAGCTTTTGTTTCTCTGGGTCTTGAGATCACTATGAAGTCTTCTTTGGCTGTTGCGAAGCGAATTGATTAAGATGTTGATAACATTGAAGCGACAACTAGAAGGGACACCGGAATGGACATTCCTGGCGTATTAGTCGTCATCAGCCAGTCATACCCAATCCCAGGTGTGATCCCCCGAGAATTTGACCCGCGAACTTTGGCCAGTTAGTGTAAATCTCTACCAAGCGAGGCACGGGCCCGTTGTTTTGTCACCTTCGATCGGTCAATGAACTATGGAGGCTTGGCATTCACCGATCTGGTAAGGAACCCTACTGTTCCGATGTGCCTTGGTGCTCAGTACGGAGCCCTCACCGGCATTCGCATAGTGACTTGCAATGTATGTTGACATGATAGAACGGACAAAGTCAAGGGAGACGCAAATGGCCATTTCTCGCACATTGGCCGTCATCAGTCAACCATACCTAATTCCACGTGTGGAGCACCCAAAAATTGAGTGAAAAATCTACCATTGAGCCACGGAAGGGTTGTTTTGTCGGTTGGAAATGGGAATAGGAACTATTAAATTGTAATGTTTATCAATCTGTTAAGGAACACTTCTGTTCCGAGGTACCTGGAGGCTCACTTTATAGCCCTCATGGGCAGCCGCATAACAACTTGAGATACATGTTAATCAGACGAAGCCGAAAAATAAAAGGGAGACCGGAATGGCCATTTCTGGCGTATTGGCCGTAATCAGCCAGCCAAACCAAATTCCAGGTGTGTATCTCCGAGAATGGAACGCGCGATGTTTGGCTATTAAGCGTCTCCCTCTCAACCATTGAAACACGGGCAGTTTTTTGGTCGCTAACATTCAG
Organism: Schistocephalus solidus; assembly: GCA_017591395.1. NCBI lineage: Eukaryota > Metazoa > Platyhelminthes > Cestoda > Diphyllobothriidea > Diphyllobothriidae > Schistocephalus > Schistocephalus solidus. The sequence continues at coordinate 20,286 of WEDG01003670.1, read as the reverse complement.
GAATAATAACTATCGAGGCATGGTGTTAACCGATCTGGTAAGGAACACTTCTGTTAAGGTTTTCCTCGGAGCACATTTTAGAGACCTCGCCAGCAGTCGCATAGAGACTTTCGATATATGTTGACAAGATGGAACCGAAAAGGACAAGGGAGAGCCGAACGGCCATTACTGGCTTATTGGCCGTCATCAGCCAGTCATAACCAATCAGACGTGCGGACCATCCAAGTTTCTGACACGCAAGAATTGGGTGTTGAGTGTAACAATCTACGATTGAGCCACAGGAGCGTTGTTTCGTCTCTTGCTATTGGGAATATGAAGTATGGATTTGTGTTGTCCACTGATCTTGTTAAGAAAAACTTATTTTTCTCTGTGCCCTTGAGCTTACTAAGGAGCCCTGATAGACCGTCGAAAAACGGTCTTGAGATATATGTCAATAAGATGGAGCCGACAAATACAAGGGAGACAAGAACAGCTATTTCTTGCATATTGGCCGACATCAGACAGTCATACCTAATCAAAGATGTGGATCAACCGACAATTGAAAGGGCATCCTTCGGCCATAACGTGTTACAATCTACCACTGAAACACGAGCTCCTTGTTAAGTCGCTTTCAATCGGAAATATGAAATATGTAGGAGTGGTATGCACCGATCTGGTAAGGAACACTTATGTTCCGGTGTGCCTTCGTGCTCACTTTATAGCCCTCGCGGACAGTCGCATACGCCGTTAGTTATATGTTGGCAATATGGAATCGAGAAACACAAAGGAGACTGGAATGAAATTTCAGGCTTATTAACGATCATCAGCCAGTCATACCCAATCCCAGGTGTGGAGCAATTGAGAATTGAACCCGTTAATTGTGGTCATTGAGTGTAAAAATCTACCATTGAGCCACGGAGGCGTTGTTTTGTCGGTTGAAAATGGGAATATGAACTATGAAAGTGTGCTTTTCATTGATTTGGTAAGGAACCATTATGTTCCGGTGTACCTGGGAGCTCACTTCATAGTTCTCACTGGTAGTCGCATAACTACTTGAGAAACATGTCAATAAGATGGAACCGAAAACGTCAAGGGGGACCGGAATGGCCAATTCTGGCGTATTGGCCGTTATCATACATCCAAACTAAATTCCAGGTGTGTATCACACGAGAATTGAACATGCAATCGTTGGCCATTAAGTGTAACACTCTATCATTGAACCACGGGCCCGTTGTTAAGTCGCTTCGGATTGGGAATATGAACTATAGAGGCATGGTCTTCACCGAGCTGGTAAGGAGAACTTATCTTCCGGTGTGCCTTGGTGCTCACTTTATAGCCCTCGCGGACAGTCGCATACGCCATGAGTAATATGTTGGCAATATGGAATCGAAAAAGACGAGGGAGACCAGAATGACCATTTCTGCTCATAGTCCATAATCAGCCATCCATACCCAATCCCGGGTTTGCAGCACCCGAGAATGGAACCCACGAATTGTGGTCATTGAGGGTAAAAATCTACCATTGAGCCACGGGAGCGTTGTTTTATCTCTTGCGATCGGGAATCTAACCTATGACTGTGTGCTGTATTCTGATCGCATTAAGTAAAGCTTATGTTTCTCTGGGTCTTGAGATCACTATAAAGTCTTCTTGGGCTGTTGCGAAGCGAATTGATTAAGATGTTGATAACATTGAAGCGACAACTAGAAGGGACACCGGAATGGACATTCCTGGCGTATTAGTCGTCATCAGCCAGTCATACACAATCCCAGGTGTGATCCCCCGAGAATTTGACCCGTGAACTTTGGCCAGTAAGTGGAAATCTCTACCAAGCGAGGCACGGGCCCGTTGTTTTGTCACCTTCGATCGGTCAACGAACTATGGAGGCTTGGTATTCACCGATCTGGTAAGGAACGCTACTGTTTCGATGTGCCTTGGTGCTCAGTACGGAGCCCTCACCGGCATTCGCATAGTGACTTGCAATGTATGTTGACATGATAGAACGGACAAAGTCAAGGGAGACGCAAATGGCCATTTCTCGCACATTGGCCGTCATCAGTCAACCATACCTAATTCCACGTGTGGAGCACCCAAAAATTGAACCCACGCATTACGGTCATTGAGTGTAAAAATCTACCATTGAGCCACGGAAGGGTTGTTTTGTCGGTTGGAAATGGGAATAGGAACTATTAAATTGTAATGTTTATCAATCTGTTAAGGAACACTTCTGTTCCGAGGTACCTGGAGGCTCACTTTATAGCCCTCATGGGCAGCCGCATAACAACTTGAGATACATGTTAATCAGACGGAGCCGAAAAATAAAAGGGAGACCGGAATGGCCATTTCTGGCGTATTGGCCGTAATCAGCCAGCCAAACCAAATTCCAGGTGTGTATCTCCGAGAATGGAACGCGCGATGTTTGGCTATTAAGCGTCTCCCTCTCAACCATTGAAACACGGGCAGTTTTTTGGTCGCTAACATTCAGGAATAATAACTATCGAGGCATGGTGTTAACCGATCTGGTAAGGAACACTTCTGTTAAGGTTTTCCTTGGAGCACATTTAAGAGACCTCTCCAGCAGTCGCATAGAGACTTTCGATATATGTTGACAAGATGGAACCGACAAGGACAAGGGAGACCCGAACGGCCATTACTGGCTTATTGGCCGTCATCAGCCAGTCATAACCAATCAGACGTGTGGATCATCCAATATTCCGACAGGCAAGAATTGGGTGTTGAGTGTAACAATCCACGATTGAGCCACAGGAGCGTTGTTTTGTCTCTTGCTATTGGGAATATGAAGTATGGATTTGTGTTGTCCACTGATCTTGTTAAGAAAAACTTATATTCATCTGTGCCCTTGAGCTAACTTAGGAGCCCTGGTTGACAGTCGAAAAACGGTCTTGAGATATATGTTAATAAGATGGAACTGACAAATACAAGGGAGACAAGAACAGCTATTTCTTGCATATTGACCGATATCAGACAGTCATACCTAATCAAAGATGTGGATCAACCGACAATTGAACGGGCAACCTATGGCCATTACGTGTTACAATCTACCACTGAAACACGAGCTCCTTGTTAAGTCGCTTTCAATCGGGAATATGAACTATGAAGGATGGGTGTGCCACGATCTGGTAAGGAACCCTACTGTTTCGGTGAACCTTGAAGGTCTGTTTAGAGCCCTCCCGGGCATTTGCATAGTGCCCCTGAGTTATATGTTAAATCTATGGAATCGAGAAACACAAAGGAGACTGGAATGACAATTTCAGGCTTATAAACAATCAGCAGTCTGTCATATCCAATCCCAGGTGTGGAGCACTTGAGAATTGAACCCGTGAATTGTGGTTATTGAGTGTAAAAATCTACCATTGAGCCATGGAAGCGTTGTTTTTTCGGTTGAAAATGGGAATATGAACTATGAATGTGTGCTGTTCATCGATCTGGTAAGGAAAACTTATGTTCCGGTGTACCTGGGAGCTCACTTCATAGCTCTCACTGGTAGTCGCATAACTACTTGAGAAACATGTCAATGAGATGGAACCAAAAAAGTCAAGGGAGACCGGAATGGCCATTTCTGGCGTATTGTCCGTCATCATCCATTCAAACTAAATTACAGGTGTGTATCACACGAGAATTGAACATGCAATCGTTGGCCATTAAGTGTAACACTCTATCATTGAACCACGGGCCCGTTGTTAAGTCGCTTCGAATTGGGAATATGAACTATAGAGGCATGGTCTTCACCGAGCTGGTAAGGAGAACTTATCTTCCGGTGTGCCTTGGTGCTCACTTTATAGCCCTCGCGGACAGTCGCACACGCCGTGAGTTATATGTTGGCAATATAGAATCGAAAAAGACATGGGGGACCAGAATGACCATTTCTGGCTTATAGTCCATAATCAGCCATCCATACCCAATCCCGGGTTTGCAGCACCCGAGAATGGAACCCACGAATTGTGGTTATTGAGTGTAAATATCTACCATTGAGCCACGGGAGCGTTGTTTTGTCTCTTGCGATCGGGATCATAACCTATGAATGTGGGCGGTTTGCTGGTCACATTACGTAAAGCTTTTGTTTCTCTGGGTCTTGAGATCACTATAAAGTCTTCTTGGGCTGTTGCGAAGCGAATTGATTTACATGTTGATAACATTGAAGCGACAACTAGAAGGGACACCAGAATGGACATTCCTGGCTTATTAGTTGTCATCAGCCAGTCATACCCAATCCCAGGCGTGGATTCTCTGAGAATTTGACCCACAAACTTTGGCCAGTAAGTGTAAATCTCTACCAAGCGAGCCACGGGCCCGTTGTTTTGTCGCCTTCGATCGGTCAATGAACTATGGAGGCTTGGTATTCACCGATCTGGTAAGGAACCCTACTGTTCCGATGTGCCTTGGTGCTCAGTACGGAGCCCTCACCGGCACTCGCATAGTGACTTGCAATGTATGTTGACATGGTAGAACGGACAAACAAGTGGGAGTCCAGAATGGCCATATCTGGCTCATAAGCCGTCGTCAGTCCATCATACCTAATTCCAGGTGTGGAGCACCCGAGAATTGAACTCGCGCATTTCGGTCATTGAGTGTAAAAATCTAACATTGAGACACGGAAGGGTTGTTTTGTCGGTTGGAAATGGGAATAGGAACTATTAGATTGTAATTTTTATCAAACTGTTAAGGAACACTTCTGTTCCGAGGTACCTGGAGGCTCACTTTATAGCCCTCATGGGCAGTAGCATAACAACTTGAGATACATGTTGATAAGACGGAGTCGAAAAATAAAAGGGAGACAATAATGGCCATTTCTGGCGTATTGGCCGTAATCAGCCAGCCAAACCAAATTCCAGGTGTTTATCATGGGGATATGGAACGTGCGATCTTTGGCTATAAAGCGTCTCTCTCATCCATTGGAACATGGGCCGTTGTTTGGTCGCTTAAAATGGGGAATATTAACAATCGAGGCATGGTGTTAACCGATCTGGTAAGGAACACTTCTGTTCAGGTTTTCCTCGGAGTACATTTTAGAGACCTCACCAGCAGTTGCTTAGAGATTTTCGATAAATGTTGACAAGATGGAACCAACAAGGACAAGGGAGACCCAAACGGCCATTTCTGGCATATTGGCCGTCATCAGCCAGTGATAACCTATCAGTCGTGTGGACCATCCAAGTTTCTGACACGCAAGAAATGCGTGTTGAGTGTAACAATCTACGATTGAGCCACAGGAGCGTTGTTTTGTCTCTTGCTATTGGGAATATGAAGTATGGATTTGTGTTGTTCACTGATCTTGTTAAGAAAAACTTATTTTCCTCTGTGCCCTTGAGCTAACTTAGGAGCCCTGATGGACCGTCGAAAAATGGTCTTGAGATATATGTCAATTAGATGGAGCCGACAAATACAAGGGAGACAAGAACAGCTATTTCTTGCATATTGGCCGTTATCGGACAGTCATACCTAATCAAAGATGTGGATAAACCAACAATTGGACGGGCATCCTTTGGTCATTACGTGTTACTGTCTACCACTGAATCACGAGCTCCTTGTTAAGACGCTTTAAATCGGAAATATGAAATATGTAGGAGTGGTATGCACCGATCTGGTAAGGAACACTTATGTTCCGGTGTGCCTTGGTGCTCACTTCATAGCCCTCGCTGACATTCGCATACGCCGTGAGTTATATGTTGGCAATATGGAATCGAAAAAAAGACCACGGAGACCAGAATGACAATTTCTGGCTTATAGTCCATAATCAGCCAGCCATACCTAATCCCAGGTCTGCAGCAACCGAGAATTGAACACACGAATTGTGGTTATTGAGTGTAAATATCTACCATTGAGCCACGGGAGCGTTGATTTTGTCTCTTGCGATCGGGAATATATCCTATGAATGTGGGCTGTTTGCTGATGGCATTAAGTAAAGCTAATATTTCTTTGGGTCTTGAGATCACTATAAAGTCTTCTTGGGCTGTTGCGAAGCGAATTGATTAAGATGTTGATAACATTGAAGCGACAACTAGAAGGGACACCGGAATGGACATTCCTGGCTTATTAGTCGTCATCAGCCAGTCATACCCAATCCCAGGCGTGGATTCTCTGAGAATTTGTCCCGCGAACTTTTGCCAGTAAGTGTAAATCTCTACCAAGCGAGCCACGGGCCCGTTGTTTTGTCGCCTTCAATCGGTCAACGAACTATGGAGGCTTGGTATTCACCGATCTGGTAAGGAACCCTACTGTTCCAATGTGCCTTGGTGCTCAGTACAGGAGCCCTCACCGGCATTCGCAAAGTGACTTGCAATATATGTTGACATGGTAGAACGGACAAAGACAAGTGAGACGCAAATGGCCATTTCTCGCACATTGGCCGTCATCAGTCAATCATACCTAATTCCAGGTGTGGAGCACCCGAGAATTGAACCCGCGCATTTCGGTCATTGAGTGTAAAAATCTACCATTGAGCCACGGAAGCGTTGTTTTGTCGGTTGGAAATGGGAATAGGAACTATTAAATTGTAATGTTTATCAATCTGTTAAGGAACACTTCGGTTCCGAGGTACCTGGAGGATCACTTTATAGCCCTCATGGGCAGTCGCATAACAACTTGAGATACATGTTGATAAGACGGAGCCGAAAAATAAAGGGAGACCAGAATTGCCATTTCTGGCGTATTGGCTGTAATCAGCCAGCCAAAGCAAATTCCAGGTGTTTATCATGGTAGAACGGAACGTGCGATCTTTGGCTATAAAGCGTCTCTCTCATCCATTGGAACATGGGCCGTTGTTTGGTCGCTAACATTCAGGAATAATAACTATCGAGGCATGGTGATAACCGATCTGGTAAGGAACACTTCTGTTCAAGTTTTCCTCGGAGTACATTTTAGAGACCTCACCAGCAGTTGCTTAGAGATTTTCGATAAATGTTGACAAGATGGAACCAACAAGGACAAGGGAGACCCAAACGGCCATTTCTGGCATATTGGCCGTCATCAGCCAGTGATAACCTATCAGTCGTGTGGACCATCCAAGTTTCTGACACGCAAGAAATGCGTGTTGAGTGTAACAATCTACGATTGAGCCACAGGAGCGTTGTTTCGTCTCTTGCTATTGGGAATATGAAGTATGGATTTTTGTTGTCCACTGATCTTGTTAAGAAAAACTTATTTTCCTCTGTGCCCTTGAGCTAACTTAGGAGCCCTGATGGACCGTCGAAAAATGGTCTTGAGATATATGTCAATTAGATGGAGCCGACAAATACAAGGGAGACAAGAACAGCTATTTCTTGCATATTGGCCGTTATCGGACAGTCATACCTAATCAAAGATGTGGATAAACCAACAATTGGACGGGCATCCTTTGGTCATTACGTGTTACTGTCTACCACTGAAACACGAGTTCCTTGTTAAGACGCTTTCAATCGGAAATATGAAATATGTAGGAGTGGTATGCACCGATCTGGTAAGGAACACTTATGTTCCGGTGTGCCTTGGTGCTCACTTCATAGCCCTCGCTGACATTCGCATACGCCGTGAGTTATATGTTGGCAATATGGAATCGAAAAAGACCAGGGAGACCAGAATGACCGTTTCTGGCTTATAGTCCATAATCAGACAGCCATACTAATCCCAGGTGTGCAGCACCCGAGAATTGAACTCACGAATTGTGGTTATTGAGTGTAAATATCTACCATTGAGCCACGGGAGCGTTGTTTTGTCTCTTGCGATCGGGAACATAACCTATGAATGTGGGCTGTTTGCTGATGGCATTAAGTAAAGCTTATGTTTCTCTGGGTCTTGAGATCACTATAAAGTCTTCTTGGGCTGTTGCGAAGCGAATTGATTAAGATGTTGATAACATTGAAGCGACAACTAGAAAGGACACCGGAATGGACATTGCTGGCTTATTAGTCGTCATCAGCCAGTCATACCCAATCCCAGGTGTGGATCCCCCGAGAATTTGACCCGCGAACTTTTGGCCAGCAAGTGTAAATCTCTACCAAAAGAGCCACGGGCCCGTTGTTTTGTCGCCTTCGATCGGTCAATGAACTATGGAGGCTTGGTATTCACCGATCTAGTAAGGAACCTACTGTTCCGGCGTGCGTTGGTGCTCAGTACGGAGCCCTCGCCGGCACTCGCATAGTGACTTGCGATATATTCTGAGAAGATAGAACGGACAAACAAGAGGGAGTCCAGTATGGCCATATCTGGCTCATAAGCCGTCGTCAGTCAATCATACCTAATTCCAGGTGTGGAGCACCGGAGAATTGAACCCGCGAATTTCGGTCATTGAGTGGAAAAATCTACCATTGAGCCACGGAAGTGTTGTTTTGTCGGTTGGAAATGGGAATAGGAACTATTAAATTGTAATGTTTATCAATCTGTTAAGGAACACTTCTGTTCCGAGGTACCTGGAGGCTCACTTTATAGCCCTCATGAGCAGTCGCATAACAACTTGAGATACATATTGATAAGACGGAACCGAAAAATAAAAGGGAGACCGGAATGGCCATTTCTGGCGTATTGGCCGTAATCAGCCAGCCAAACCAAATTCCAGGTTTTTATCATGGTAGAATGGAACTGTGCGATCTTTGGCTATAAAGCGTTATTCTCATCCATTGTTTGGTCGCTTAAAAGTCGGGAATATTAACTTTCGAGGCATGGTGTTAACCGATCTGGTAGGGAACACTTCTGTTCCGGTGTCCCTTTGAAGGTCTGTTTAGAGCCCTCTCGGGGCATTGCATAGCGGCCTGAGTTATATGTTGAAACTATGGAATCGAGGAACGCAAAGGAGATTGAAATAACAATTAAAGTCTTAATAAAGATCATCAGCCAGTCATACCCAATCCCAGGTGTGGAGCACTTGAGAATTGAACCCGTGAATTGTGATCATTGAGTGTAAAAACTCTACCATTGAGCCACGGAAGCGTTGTTTTGTCGGCTGAAAATGGGAATATGAACTATGAAAGTGTGACGTTCATCGATCTGGTAAGGAACACTTTATGTTCCGGTGTACCTGGGAGCTCACTTTATAGCTCTCACTGGCAGTCACATAACTACTTCAGAAACATGTCAATAAGATGGAACCGAAAAAGTCAAGGGAGACCGGAATGGCCATTTCTGGCGTATTGGCCGTTATCATCCATCCAAACTAAATTCCAGGTGTGTATCACACGAGAATTGCACGTGCAATCGTTGGCCATTAAGTGTAACACACTATCGTTGAAACACGGACCCGTTGTTTAGTCGCTTCGGATTTGGGAATATGAGGTATAGAGGCATGGTCTTCACCGAGCTGGTAAGGAGGACTTATCTTCCGGTGTGCCTTGGTGCTCACTTTATAGCCCTCGCGGACAGTCGCATAAGCCGTGAGTTATACGTTGGCAATATGGAATCAAAAAAGACAATGTAGGCCAGAATGACCATTTCTGGCTTTTAGTCCATAATCAGCCGGCCATACCCAATCCCAGGTTTGCAGCACCCGAGAATTTAACCCACGAATTGTGGTCATTGAGTGTAAAAATCTACCATTGAGCCACAGGAGCGTTGTTTTGTCTCTTGCGATCGGGAATATAACCCTTGAATGTTGGCCTTTTGCTGATAACATTAAGTAAAACTTATGTTTCTCTGGGTCTTGAGATCACTATAAAGTCTTCTTTGGTTGTCGCGAAGCGAATTGATTAAAATGTTGATAACATTGAAGCGACAACTAGAAGGGAGACCGGAATGGACATTCCTGGCTTATTAGTCGTCATCAGCCAGTCATACCCAATCCCAGGTGTGGATCCCCCGAGAATTTGACCCGCGAACTTTGGCAGTTGAGTGTAAAAATCTACCATTGAGCCACGGAAGTGTTGTTTTGTTGGTTGCAAATGGGAATATGAACTATGAAATTGTAATGTTTATCAATCTGTTAAGGAACACTTCTGTTCCAGGTACCTGGAGGGCTCACTTTATAGCCCTCATGGGCAGTCGCATAACAACGTGAGATACATATTGATAAGATGGAACGAAAAATTTATAGGGAGACCGGAATGGCCATTTCTGGCGTATTGGCCGTTATCAGCCAGCCAAACCAAATTCCAGGTGTTTATCATGGTAGAATAGAACGTGCGATCTTTGGCTATAAAGCGTTATTCTCATCCATTGGAACATGGGCCGTTGTTTGGTCGCTTAAAATCGGGAATATTAACTATCGAGGCATGGTGTTAACCGATCTGGTAAGGAACACTTCTGTTAAGGTTTTCCTCGGAGCACATTTTAGAGACCTCGCCAGCAGTCGCATAGAGACTTTCGATATATGTTGACAAGATGGAAACCGACGAGGACAAGGGAGACTCGATCGGCCATTTCTGGCATATTGGCCGTCATCAGCCAGTCATAACCAATCAGACGTGTGGATGATTCAAGTTTCTGACACGCAAGAAATGCGTGTTGAGTGAAACAATCTACGTTTGAGCCACAGGAGCGTTGTTTTGTCTCTTCCAATTGGGAATATGAAGTATGGATTTGTTTTTGTCCACTGATCTTGTTAAGAAAAACGTATATTCCTCTGTGCCCTTGAGCTTACTTAGGAGCCCTGGTGGACAGTCAAAAAAAGGTCTTGAGACGTATGTCAATAAGATGGAACCGACAAATACAAGGGAGACAAGAACAGCTATTTCTTGCATATTGGCTGACATCAGACAGTCATACCTAATCAAAGATGTGGATCAACCAACAATTGAACGAGCATCCTTTGGCCATTACGTGTTACTCTCTACCACTGAAACATGAGCTCCTTACTAAGTCGCTTTCAATCGGGAATATGAACTATGAAGTATGGGTGTGCACCGATCTGGTAAGGAACACTTATGTTGGTTAGTCTTCCCTATAACCTAAGTATTTCTGCACTAATTATACCCCCCTGCATCCTCCACGTGTAAACGCTCTCTTTTCTTTTCTTCTAGGTATAGATTTCTTTGGAATTACTTGCAAATTGAAATTAGGTCGTTAACCAGTCTATCTGCATTCAAGCGAAGACTGCACATTTATCTTTACACTGATTCTATTAACCTTTAATTTTTCTCATCTTTTCCCAGTAGCCTTCCCCATGACTCGGAGAAAGGACTATCGGGAATTTAAGTGACCCTCTTGAAACTATATTTTCGCTACCTCTAGTCACCCATGAACTTTGATGTCTCCTTATATCACCAGTCATCCAAATGATGACGTCATTCAAACGTACACATTCGGTGGTCAACAGTCTTAAATGCTACCGTCTCTTTGGATACTAACCATCACCAGCATTAAATTCTGGATCCTAAGATACTGAGAACTTAAGTTCAATAACGAATTTTCATGAGATTTTGTTTCCTACGCCTAAGTGATCAAGAACGAACCACTTCGACGTTTCATTAACTCATTCTGAAATGCTACTACCATATTACCCTACTCTACCACCTGATCATTTTTTCCTAAGCAGTTTTTTTCTCCTACCTTATATTAAAAAATGAAGGCTTATTGAACTGTGCCTCCATTTTTATGGTAGTAGTTTTTTCCACTGCGTATTTTTTCTAGTTCACCATTAATTTTAAAACATCGCTAACTGTTGACATACCAGAACAAGTTATGTATTTGCACATTTTATCTGCACACATTGTCATAACCTTATTTCGTGACTAATTTTTGCTTAGGCAGTGCCTTGCCAGTGCTAACCAAATATAAATTCTAAATTCTAAAAAAAAAGTTCCGGTGTGCCTTGGAGGTCTGTTTAGAGCCCTCGCGGGCATTTGCATAGCGCCTTGAGTTATATGTTGAAAATATGGAATCGAGAAACACAAGGGAGACTGGAATGACCATTTAAGGCTTATAAGCGATCATCAGCCAGTCATACCCAATCCAAGGTGTGGAGCACCCGAGACTGAAACCCGTGAATTGTGGTTATTGAGTGTAAAAATCGGTCACTGAGCCACGGAAGTGTTGTTTTATCGGTTGAAAATTGGAATATGAACTATAAAAGTGTGCTGTTCATCGAGCTGGTAAGGAACACTTATGTTCCGGTGTACCTGGGAGCCCACTTTATAGCTCTCACTGGCAGTCGCATAACGACTTGAGAAACATGTCGATAAGATGGAACCGAAAAAGTCAAGGCAGACCGGAATGGCAATTTCTGGCGTATTGGCCTTTATAATCCATCCAAACTAAATTCCAGGTGTGTATCGCACGAGAATTGAACATGCGATCGTTGGCCATTAAGTGTAACACTATCGTTGAACCACGGGCCCATTGTTTAGTCGCTTCGGATTGTGAATATGACTTATAGAGGCATGGTCTTCACCGAGCTGGTAAGGAGGACTTATCTTCCGGTGTGCCTTGGTGCTCACTTTATAGCCCTCGCGGACAGTCGCATACGCCGTGAGTTATATGTTGGCAATATGGAATCGAAAAAAACCAGGGAGACCAAAATGACCGTTTCTGGCTTAAAGTCCATAATCAGCCAGCTATACCCAATCCCAGGTTTGCAGCACCCAAGAATTGAACTCACGAATTGTGGTCATTGAGTGTAAAAATCTACCATTGAGCCACGGGAGCGTTGTTTTGTCTCTTGCGATCGGGAATATAACCTATAAATGTGTGCTGTTTGCTGATCGAATAAAGTAAAGCTTATATATCTCTGGGTCTTGAGATCACTATTACGTCTTTTGGTCTGTCGCAAAGCGAATTGAGTTAGCTGTTGATAACATTGAAGCGACAACTAGAAGGGAGACTGGAATGGACATTCCTGGCTTATTAGTCGTCATCAGCCAGTCATACACAATCCCAGGCGTGGATTCTCTGAGAATTTGACCCGCGAACTTTGGCCAGTAAGTGTAAATCTCTACCAAGCGAGCCACGGGCCCGTTGTTTTGTCGCCTTCGATCGGTCAATGAACTATGGAGGCTTGGTATTCACCGATCTTGTAAGGAACCTTCTGTTCCGGTGTGCCTTTGTGCTCAGTACGGAGCCCTCGCCGGCACTCGCATAGTGACTTGCGATATATTCTGAGAAGATAGAATGGACAAACAAGAGGGAGTCCAGAATGGCCATATCTGGCTCATAAGCCGTCGTCAGTCAGTCATACCATATCCCAGGTGTGGAGCATCCGAGAATTGAACCCGCGAATTTCGGTCATTGAGTGTAAAAATATACCGTTGAACAACGGAAGCGTTGTTTTGTCTCTTGCTATCTGGACTATGAAGTATGGAGTTGTGGTGTTAACTGATCTTGTTAAGGAAAAGTTATGTTCCACGGTGCCCTGTCGCTCACCACAGATCCCTCACAGACAGTCGCAAAATGTCACGAGATATATATCTATAAGATAGAACCGACCAAGTCAAGGGAGATTGGTATAGTCATTTCCAGCGTATTGGCCGTCATCAGCCATCCAAACTTAATTCCAGGTGTTTATCACGCGAGAATGGAACGTGCGATCGTTGGCCATTAAGTGTTACTCTCTACCATTGAATCATTGGCCCGTTTGTGGTCGCTTTCGACTGGGACTATGAACAATGGAGGCGTGGTTTTTACCAATCTGGTAAGGAACACCTTTGTTCTAGTGTGCATTTGAGCTCACTTAATATCCCTAGCGGACAGTCGCATTTTCCTTGAGTTATATGTATGAAATATGGAATTGACAAAGACAAGGAAGACCGTTATAGCCATTTCTGACTTATTGGTCGTCATCAACCATTCATACCAAATCACCAGTGTGGATAACCCGAGATTAAAACACGCTTACTTTTACCTTATCTGAAACACCCTAAAATTGAGTCACTTGGCCGTTGTTTAGTCGCTTGCGATCGGGAATATAAATTGTGGAGTTGTAGGGTTCAACGATCTGTTTAAGGAACCCTTATTTTCCGGTGAGCCTTCTAGCTCACTTGAGGTGCCTTGCTGGCAGTCACATAGCGACTTGAGATATATGTTGATATGATGGACCCATCTGGATCTGCCGAAAGTAGAACCTACTTTATCAACGGTGACGCCTTAAAAGACGTGGAAACCCAAAAGGACCTTGGTGTGCTGACGAATACCACCTTAAAACCATCGTCTCACTGCTCGAAAGTGGCAAAGAGTGCAATTGCAGGAGGGAAAGAAAAAGCGAATGCAAAGATTGACTGCAAAGGATGATGGAAATATAATTAGAGACCAATATAATATCAAGGGAGCTGCCTCAAATACCAGGAGGACCCTTTTCAAAATCCAAAAGTTGCGAGTTTGGGAAGGAAACAGACAATAAGGACTTTATATCTTCCGAAGTTAAATGTTTGCGTAATTTGGTTTTGAAAATAGCTAATGTAGACGACAACCTAATTTGCAACGGAAGATTATTCCATATAAAAGCATATTTGGAGGCAAAAAACTGAGACCGGTTAGTTGTGGAGCTAAGGGGTGGTGAAATGATCATGGAGGGTCGATCTACCGCAGTGAGAGCGTTAATTCGTGGGAGATTTGGGCTAGAGTTAACGCGAAACAGGAAGCAGAGACCGTCTTCGAGTCTTCGAACGCACATAAATTTAATGTTTGCTAACTGGCATCTATCCGTATAAGAGATACTGGATCCAGGAAGAGAAAATAATCTTCGAGTAAAAACCGTCTGAACTTTTTCTATCTTACTGCGATCAGAGGCGTTAATCAGACCAAAGAGGGGACAGCAGTATTCTAGGATAGGAAGAACAAACATGCGGTATAGGTTTAACTTTATTTCCGGAAGGAAGAATGTATGTGATATAAAACCACATATCTGTGCAGCCTTTGCAGAAATTCGATCTGCATGAGGCGATAATGCTAGCTTATTCGTGTAACTTAGACCTAAGTCTTTTATGGTTGATCGTTCTAAAAGTGTACTTTTTTGAAATACTAGGGGTTCAGGAAGCTTAGCGGGGCCAAACACATGAAACTGCTCTGGGATGGAGAAAATTCCATCTGCCAAGTACAGCTCCAACGTTAGAGCATAAGTAGATCAGTGTTGATTTTATCAACGCAACTATTGGCAGTGTCTTTAGAAAATGAATAAATGCACTTGAGATCGTCAGTGTTAACGAAATTTTGTGAATTTGTGAGTAAAGTTGAAATTTCGTTTATGTACAGAATGAAGAGAAGGGGACCTAGAACCGTGCCTTGAAAAAACGCCACTCGTGATCGGCTGACTTTGAGATCGTCAGCGTAAACGAAATTTTGTGAGTTTGTGAGTAAAGTTGAAAATTCTTTTATGTACAGAATGAAGAGAAGGGGACCTAGAACCGTGCCTTGAAAAACGCCACTCGTGATCGGCTGAGGCGTCGAATAGCTATTACCTACTAAGACCTTCTGGCTGCGGCTAGACAAGTAGGAACCAATGAAGTCAAGGATTGGAGGCCGGATGCCGGATGCCGAGGGCTTCCAGTTCCACCAGAAGATGTCTGTGCGGTACCTTGTCAAAAGCTTTGCTCAGGTCAAAGTAGATCACAACCACTGACTGCTGCCCATTACGAAGGGAAGTGGAGAGGTTAAGAAAAGTTAAATGACACATTTCGCATGATCTCCCAGGTAGAAAACCATATTGCGAGTCGCTTAAGAGCTTATTTTCTAAGCAAAAGTCGAGAATTTGATTAAAAATAATTTTTTCAAGACGTTTTGCTAGAGCCGGGGTTTTGTGAACGCCTCGATAATTATTTACGTCCGAACGAGATCCCGACTTGAAGACAGGAAGAATAATAGATGTCTTCCATGAGTTAGGAAAGAATCCGTTTAGAAGATAAACTGAGAATATATGGCTAAGCAATCGGGGAAAGCTCGGCACTCTCTAAATAACTGAGTTTGGAGTACCGTCAGTCCCCGAAGAGTGCGAGTTTTTTAGACAAATTATTTGCTTACGAATTAGAGACCTGTTGGGTCCTCTTTTGTTTTTACTTAACATTATTGGTACTTTATCGGCAGTTAAGCCTTCTCGAGCTTTTAGTTGTGCTGACCATCTCAAATGCGTATATTCCTTCTCTAAATCTACGGTCCAACAATGCTTATAACAAATCCCTGCACTCTTTCTTGTTATTTGCGTATGGAGCTCAGCGTGACTAACAGACATCTCACTCATGTGTCGTTGCATGTGTTTACCACCTGGAAGGCTACCGAAACCGTTTATTTTTCAAGGCAACCGTATGACTGAATATTTTACCATCAAGGACTTAGGTTTAAGCTACACCAATAAATTAGACCCATCGTCTCACACCGATAGAAAGCAAAGTTTTGTGGCTTTTTGTTATAATTTAAAACTTTCTGAAGTGAAACTAACAGTTGGTCAAACGTTCGCCCTTCCCAGTCTTGAAAATTGTTGCCCACTCTTTGGCTTACTTACTGAGCCAAGCCGTTATAAAATTGAAAATATCCAAAGACATTTTACTGTGGAACTCTTATACCCGACACTTCCAAAAACTTCCTACTCGAGAAGATTCCAGCTAGTTGAACTTAACTTTCCTTGGGTTTGGAGCCCAGAAGCTTTCTTTTGTCTTCTTTTTGGCCCTTATAATTATTATTTAAATCTTCCTTGAATTTCAGCCGTTACCCCTGTTAGTCGTCCATACAAGCTATTTACTTTTTCAATTCAATTCAATTTATTGAGGGAAATAGGCATGGGCCTTTGAATACCCTATATGTACCGTGAACTTAAGAGCGGTATACAGAGAAACCATGTGGGTTGCAAAAGTTCAAAGGCGATCATAACATATGACAAGCGGTATGTGAGTCTCGAGGGTAAAGTTGAATTCCTCATGGCTTTGGCTCATTGTGGAACATAAAACCGTCAAGGTTCCTTGTGAAGCTTTCCAGCGATGGTGACATCACAATGTCTACAGGGAGGGCATTCCATGGTTTGACCCCTCTGACAGAGAAGGATAACTTATGCACATCCAGTCTCGCCTGCTGGACGCGCAGTTTTAATGCGTGCACTCGGAGATGGGTCGTAGCAGAAATTCAAAGAAGTCTGACAGTTCCAGGCAAAAGTCCAATCCCTTCACAGTGCGGAATGTCTGCAGAAGTTCCCCGCACATTTGCCTATAAGTCGAAGTGAACAGATTAAGATTCGTTAGGCAGGTGGGATATGGCAAGGATCTTTGCCTCCTAACCATTTTGGTGGCTCTCCTTTGTACTCTTTCGAGACAGTTCTGATCTTGAACTGTCCAAGGTCTAAATAAATAAATAAATAAATTGTATATTTAAGGCCCAGAGGGCCCCATCATTAAAAACTTAGTACCGTACAGCCTGTACAGCATATTCAAAATGCGGCCTAACGAATGTTCAAAAATCTTAGCGAATAGATCTTCATCGAACTCCAAAAAGGCTCATCTGATGGCATGCAACACATCCATTGCCCCTTCGCCACTTTTAAGCAGTGAGAGGATGGTTTAAAAATGGTGGTCATCAGTACACCAATGTTTTTTTGGGTTTCCACGCCTTTTAAGGCTTCACCGTTGACAAAGTAGCTTCTTCAGTCGGCAGATCCGGATTGGTTGCCTAAGCGAAGTATTGTACTTCCTTTCGCACCCCAATTTCCGAACGCTCGCTCTTCTTTGCTTCCGGCTATAGATTTCTTTCGAATCACCTGCCCATAGATATAAGCTTTTCAAATAGTCTATCTGATTTCAACCGAAAGCTGAACATTTGCCGTTGCCCACTTCAAGTCTATCTTCAGACAGATAAATTAAATTGCCAATGCGTTTATCTACCTGGAAATTATTCCAACTGCACGATAACAAGAATAACACTGAGAAGTGTATTTTAATTATAACGGTTTCCCATTAAAAATGTGCAAGACTGGAAGACAGTTATAATCGCTGTCATGCGTGACAAACTTCCTTACGGCTTGAGATCCGGTTTCTTGGTTCGATTTGCGGTGATTTAAGTACTTGGGAAAAGATGAATTGACTTCAAGAAATCATTGGCACAAAAGGCGTTATTTCGCAAAATCGATCTTAATATGAAAAAGACTGATGGATAGATATTTTTATTGGAGTATCCGGAATGACACTGTCATTAGGAAAAAATAAAACGGATGTGTAATTGGGTACAGTTCTTAAGGTATGAATAGTTTGTCAGCTTCTTGGTGATATCAAATGACTTGAATCAGTGAGGTGAAAAATAACAAAATACAACGAGCAGATGATTAAAAATAACATTGGTCATTTTCATGAAACAAGTATAATTTTAATGGGGTTTGTGCTGATGAGATCATATGATGATTCAAAACGCTCCTCGTTGTCGGAAAAACCATTTAACGACAGGGGCTACTTTTCACCATTGTATCACTGCAGGTGTGATCATAATACGTACCGACTAGCTACAGCGACAGCTTTCAGGGATACTTCACACAGGAATCAATTTTGGGAATCATCAGTATGCCTCTAGTCGAACGAGGAAAGGACCATAGAGGTCGCAAAGGTCATCGTTGAAGTGCTGGAGATGTGACCATGATAATCTTTTGCTGATTGCTGGAACCACTGAAAGGGTTGTGAAAATAGATGAATCCGCCATGATCGTCAGCGGTACGTGTAGATTCAAAACCAGGGAGAAGGTTACAGGCCATAAAGATAATCACCCTAAGGCGTGGTAACTGCGATGGCTGACGAGTTTGTAGCAGTTTATAGAGGTTTAAAGGTACAGGAGACCATGAAGACCGAGGAAAACAATGGGGTCATCAATATTTAACAATGATGGTTGAAATAAAGAGACACGAAAAATGACTGCGAATATTATATCTGAACAGGAAAATATAAGTGAATTAGGAAACCAGTTAGCACGAAAGAAACCGCCTCAGATTCCAGGATGACCATTTTCAAAGTCTACAAGTCGAGTCTTTGGGAATTAAACGGGCAATAACGACTTACTATCTTCTGAGGTGGAATGCTTTCATCATTAAGATTTGAATACCGCAAGTGAAGACCACAGTATCATTTCGAGTGGAAATTTATTCCAACGGAAGGCACAGTTGGAGGCAACAGCACGAGAACGCTTAGTTGAATAGCAAAGAGGTGGTGGAGTGCTCATGAGAAAAATGCGAATGGCATAAGGTTGATTAAGTGGAGTGAGGACGTAACGTCTTTGAAGATTGTGGTCAGAATTAATCCAAGACAGTAAATAGGGGCCGACTTCGGGTCTACAGAAATTTAGTATTCGCTAATCGATATCTCTCAGTGTGAGATATCCTTTCTTCGGTTTAGTGAACGAATCTAGCCATTCAAAAATTGAAAATGCCCAAATAAATTTCACAAAAACTCCTGTATCCGACTGTTTCAAACACTTCCTACTCAACCAGATGCCAGCTGACGAAGCTAAAATTTCTTTGGGTCAGGACACTGGAAGCAGGCATTTGTTTCCTTTTTCAACTAAATAATAGCTCAAATCTCACCAAGCTTTCTGTCCCTATCCCCATTAATCTTCCTTATAGCTTCCTTTGGAATACCTTGCAAATTGAAATAAGAACGTTTACTAGTCTATGTGCATTCAAACGAAGACTGCACATTTATCTTTACACTGAATCTATTAACCTTTTATTTTCCTCAACTTTCCGAGCAGCTTGTCTCTATGACTTGGCGAAAGGACTATCGAGAATTAAAGTGGCCCTCTTTAAACTATTTTTTTCTACCTCGAAACCCCCCATGAACCATGGTGTCTCCTTATATCAGCAGTCATTCAAAAAACGAAGTCATTCGGACGTACAAATCCTGACGAACACAATCTAAAATTATGCCTTTTCGTTGGATACTTACCATCATCAGAATTCAATTCTGGATCCAAAGATGTTAATGCCTCTGGTTCACTGACACCTTTTCACGAGATTTTGTTTCATGCGCCATAGCGATCAAGAATTAACCATATCGGCGTTCCATTATCTCATTCTGAATGCTACTGCAGTATTAGCCTACTCTTCAACCTTACCTTATTTTCCATAGCATATTTTTCTCCTACCCTCTATTCGAAAATGGAGGCCTATTGAACTCTGCCTCCATTTTTTAAGGTAGGAGTTTTATTCACTGCCTATTTTCTAGTTAACTATTAATTTCAAAACATTGCTAACTAATGACCTAACAGGACTAGTTCTGCTTCATTATTGACTATTTGTACATTTTATCTGCACATATTGTCCTCATATTATTTCCTTAGTTATTTTTGGTTAGACAGTGCCTTGCCGGCGCCAACCAAATACAAATTATATAAATTTTGCAGATACTAGATCCGGAAACATAAATAATCTTCACGTTAGGACTCTCAAATTTTTAGAATTTATATTTGGTTCGCACCGGGAAGGTACTGTCCTAAGCAAAC